>CM050163.1:122203402-122433402 GCA_027410445.1 Discoglossus pictus
TGTATACCATTGAATTTCAAAAAAGAGGCTTGCCACATGCAAATATACTTTTAATCTTGCAAGAAAAAGATAACTTGAATACAGCAGACAGAGTGGATTCAGTAATTACTGCTGAACTGCCACTTCCATAGAAACATTACAAACTTTATGAGATTGTAACTCCTAGAATGATACATGGTCCATGTGGAGATATCAATCCAAATTCACCATGTATGGAAAATAAAAAAATGCATAAAAAAGTTTCCAAAACAATTTCAAATGCAGACTTATGCTAATTGTGATGGATACCCTTTGTATAAAAGAAGAGAAGGACAAACAGCTATTATCCATGGCCAAAAGGTAGATAATAGATATGTGGTTCCATATAATCCACATTTGCTGATGAAGAACAATGCACATATCAATGTGGAAGCTTGCACTTCTATCAAATCCATCAAATATGTGTATAAATATATATATAAAGGATATGATGCAGCAAATGTTGTTGTGCAAGGTGCACAAAATGAAAAAGAAAATCCAATTTTACATGACGAACTTTCATCTTATTTAGATGCTCGCTATGTAAGTGCTCCATAAGCAATGTGGTGTCTACTCAAATTTGAGATGCATGATGGGTCACATGCAGTGTATCGATTAGCTGTCCATTTGCCACAAAGTCAATTTGTTTGCTTCACTGCAGGCAATGAAAGAAATGCTTTAGCACAAAGTGAACATAGAGCAACAAAGCTTACTGCTTGGTTTCAATTAAATTGTCAGGACACTCAGGCCAGACAATTTTTATACATTGACATTCCAATTCACTATGTATTCGTAAATGGTGAATGGTGACAACGAAAAAAACATAATTATAAAATTATCCCAAGAATTTATACCGTCAGTCCACGAGACATTGAACGTTTCAGTTTAAGATTACTTCTTTTACATGTTCCCGGTGCACAAAGTTAAGTTTACGCACATTCAATGATATAGTTTATGATACTTTCCAGTTAGCTGCAAGACATCAAAACTTTCTGGCAGATGATACAGATCGGGAGAGATGTCTCCAGGAAGCAGCACTATGTTAAATGCCAAAGCAAATGAGAGAACAATTTGCTTTCATTTGCATCTTTTGCAATGTACCTGATGCATTAACTTTGTGGGAAACATTTAAATTACATATGTGTGAAGATTTCTTGAAATGTAACAATGAGACCATTCCGCTTTTGAAAGCATTAATGGAAATACAGGAAATCTTTCTTTGTCATGGATTAAATTGTGCCAATTTTAATCTGCCTGATCCAGGAATTATATTTGAAATTAAATTTGATGAGTATGACACTGACATTGAATACTAAAAAACACAAGAAAAAATTGGAAAATTGAAAAGTCTGCTGGACTCTTTGTAAGGAAAACCACTTGGACATATAAAAAAAAAGAAATGCAAAGTCTTCATATATAACAACATTGAAAAAGGAACACTTCTCTTATTTCAAATAAGTTATACCACACCAAATATAGAGAACAGTGGTTTTATTTAGAGGATGACATTTTATGTCACTCTGACTCTTTTTAGAGGACCACTATTTCTTTAACTTGAAGGTAATTGATATTGTTTTATATTACTATTTCACATGTTAACATTGTATTTTCAAAGTTGTGGAAAGTTGGTTCATTGTATATTGTATATAATCAAGGATTTATGTTACTAAAAGTTTCACCATTTGTTAATACATTGAACTGTATAATTAAATACAGAGTATTGATTCAGGGAATAATCCAATCGCCAGTTAATGGGTCAGGAAGGAATTCATTGTTTCCCCTCTTTGATACAATTTGTCAAGTTTCAATGGGGGATTTTATTGTTTTCCTTCCTCTGGATTCAATGCCGATCTAGTTTAAAAAGAGTTAAAAAAAAAAAAATTAATGTTACAAATCATGTAATTGTTCTAAATAGTTATTTACTGAAAATTTACATAGGCTTCTATTATTCATGTATAACTATCAATTCAAAATGTTAGTATTGTTAAAACAAATGATTCAAGATTGTTTAAAAAACAAGTTGCATGTTACAAACTTTTATATTATGGTTTACAATATGTATTCATGAAAACTTCAGACATTGTTATATTGTTATTCCATATATGACAATTAAAAGAGTTAATATTGAAAAAAATATATATTCTATACCTGTTGGTGAAATAGAAGTTGAAAGTTACAAAAATAAAAAGTTTTATTCAAAATGTTGTATTTATTTGTAGATAAAATAAAGGTTAATAATCTCAGACACTCACATTGTGTGGCAAACCATATTAAAATGTTATTGCCCCGTCATTTTTGATGGGCAAGTCGCTAGTAGATTAATAATGAGTATTGCAGTATACTATGATACCTTTTGTATTGGACAAACATCACATATAATAGTTGTCAAACTGCGAGACGTCATTACACTTTGCGAGGGGGGTACGAGTTAGGCAATGAGCACCGCAGTCGCTCATCACTGCGAGCCTCGCGAAGCGAGGCAAGCCATTAATGCGTAGCACTTTGGCGCTCATTGCCTGGGATCCTCAAGTAGCTAGGCGAGCTGTTAAGGCAATTAAACATGCAGGACTTAGCCATAACACTTAGTAAATGTGCAAGGGAGAGATGCTGGAATTAGAAAAAAAAATACGACAGAGCAAAAATACATGGTTAATGGCCGAACCGCGAAAAACCATAAAACACTAAAAACACACCAAAATTAATAATAAATACAACAAAAACATCACCCACAGCACGGGGGAGCAGCCAGGACATCTGGGAGTGAGGTGCAATGTGAATGAAATGCCTTTCACCACACGAAACTCGCCTAATCCAGAAAAAAAATGGCCGACAAAAAAAATTAAAACAAGGCTACAGGACCCCGGACCAGGCAAAACATTGCCAAATGCGTAGCACTTTCCCACAGCATCGAACAAAATACAAAATACACCATTACAAAATACGGAAAATACTTGCGAGACGCGTAACACATAAATAACATTACCAATCTACAATAGCGCTTTTTCATGGCGAGCCACGCGATGAGCGCCGAAGGCGCACCGTGTGAGGCTCGCAATGAGCACTGAAGGCCCTCACAGTCAAACAGCAAACAGCATTCCCATGGCTTCAAATTCTATTGCTAGTCTTATTTATATTGACAAGCTCCATTAGGCCAATAGAGGTCTATATAGACCGCTATAGGACACTAATTAACCTCTATAATAACACTATAAGTACCATGAGGGTCCTCCAGGACCCTCATGACACAAAGTCTAAGTGCTACACTACACTATTAACCCTAACTATACCCCATTAAGTCCTTAACCCTAACTATACCCTGTTAACCCTATCTGGACCCAATAACCCTATCTGGACCCAATAAACCAGGTCTTTTTTAATACTTAATGGGCCTATGTAACTCAGCCTATTTAACCCCATTTGGACCTATTTAACCCAGTCTAGTCCTATGTAAGCCTATCTAGTCCTATTTGACCTTAATTGGGCCTATTTAACCCAGAATATACTCAGTAAACCCTATCCTACCCTACACTGTTAACCCCCTCTCTTTACCCTGTTAAAACCTACACTACTTACCTACCACCCTAATAAAATCCCCCACTAATTACATAAAAACACCTAATAATAGAAAATAATAAAACCTGGAATTTCAGAAAATAAAAAATGACATTACACAATATAAAAAAGGGCATTACCAAACTAAAGAAAACTTACATTACCAAAATTAAAAAACCTATGTTACCTAAATTAACAAAAAAGCTGTTACACCAAAAAAAAGAACTATGCACCTGAAAAGAAAATCTATGTACAAATAACACATAACATTGCATTACATTACATCAATACAATAAATACAGTTACAATACATCAATAAATACTAACTATACAGTTCAAATATGTATATCTACAATACATTATCCCTATCTACAGTCCATTAACCATATCTACAATACATTAACCCTATCTTCAATACATTATACCTATCTACAATACATTACCCCTATTTACAATACATTAACCCTAACTAAAAACACTTGCAGAGCTGAATAGCTAAAATGAGCTGATTTTGCAAGTTATGCTGAACAGTTACATTCAAATTTTTGTCCAAGTTATCCCAGTCGGTTCTAATGTTGAATCACGCAAGTTACATAACTAAAAAAAACAATAAGATATTATTCCCAGTATTATTTATGCTGATTATAATGTTCTATGATGTTATATTTCTCAGTTCCTATTATTATTATATCAAACCATTACACATTAATTTCCACATTCATTTTTTTCCCCTTACATATGCACTGCTTCATTCCTATAATGTTGTCACAATATAGGAAGTAAATAATTTCTGAAAAAGTGCATAACAGTAGATAAGTGTCCAAATCAACTTGTAAAAGGAAAGTAGTAAAGTTTTATTCAACTTTCTAGACAAGCATAATTAAAAACATCTAAACGTTTTAAAAATTGGAATTCACTCTATTCAGTGGGATAATAATAAATCTATGTATGATCCCCAGAGGGGTTCCTCATTTACTGGGAGTTGTCTGACACCTCAAAATTTTACTAATTTCTACTGGTAATGAACTTCAATTTGAATCACAGTACTTCAGAGACAGATTTTCTTATCCTTATAAATGCCAGCAGATAGATAATATATTGAGTCACAGTAACAGGGGATTACTTTTTTCCAAGTAATGGAAATTAAACATATTTCTAAACTTAGTAAATATTTTTATACCAGAGATAATTTCATTTTTAGACATCTGAAGGCATATTAGTAAGTATAACATTCATAGCCATTCAGCTATTATTCTGTGTGTTTTTGGCACCTGACAGGTCATTCACTCCATATAAGTGTTGTTGTCCAGTATTTGCTGCCAGTCATTTTTCTATATTTATATTTTAAATCACCTGAAAGACATAGCTCACTTAAATATTAAAAGCGCTTTATTATTAATATATCACATAGACAAATTATTCCAAGTACATCTTATTGCATCAAGCACTTTAGTGTATATTAAATGCACAATAGTCACTTAAAAATGAATCCATAATTGCTCTACACATATTAAGTGACACATGGAGTCATAGCTAAGCACTTCCACACATTAAATGTTTATAAAATATCACAATGTGTATATTCTTGGCAATGAATAAAATGTAATTACGTAGGATGATTATAAATAACATGCGTCATTGCATTTAGCAATTCACATACTCTCTTTTCTAGTGAATCTATTTGGATTTCTCTGATTATCTCTATTTCGTATTGTTTCCTCTACAATACAACACACTATCCATCATGTTGAAAAATAAGTGAACTATACAGGAATACAGGAGAACAGGAAGATTATATATAAAATGTATCACAGAAAATACACGTACAAATAAAACATAACATTACATCAATACAATAAATACAGTTACAATACATAAATAAATACAATACAGTTCAAATATATCTGTAAATACATATTATTAACCCCTAACTACAATACATTACCCTATTTACAATACATTAACCCTATCTACAATCAATTAACCCTATCTACAATACATCAACCCTATCTACAATACACTAACCCTATCTATAATCAATTAACCCCTAACTACAATCAACATTAACACCAAAATACAATACATTAACACCCTAAATACAATCAATCTAAACCCTAACTAAATACATTACAAAAACCCTAAATCTAACCTAAAATAGAATAATAAAGCCCACTTATCTTGCCAGATGCCCCTTCAGCAGATCAGCCACCCCTAGGATAAAAGAAACATAACATTAGTATGATATTAAACACAACACAAACATCAAAATATTCTAAATATTAAACTTACCTTTTCACAATGTTCCCATCCTTCTTCTTGTCTTCTCAGGCTGGGCCCCTGGAAAAAAATAAACATCACATTAATACACAAATAAATACAACATAATAAACTAAACACGCTATATATGAAGCTTACCTTTCCACAATGTGCGTGTCCATGTCCTCTTCTTCCCCAGTTGGGTCCTTGACAAAAAACGCTGCTTTAAAAAATAAACAAATAAAATTACGGAGCTCCTCATTCCAGGAGCTTCCCGATGCTAATGAGGGTTCTAGCGCCTCTTACTGTAGCAAATTGGCAATGGCTCCCTCTGATTGGCTGAAGAGGCTGTCAATCAAATTTCACTTAATGACCCCTAGACCTAATAATTAATTAACCCTGGATAGACCCTTATGAGACACTAATTAACCACTATAATAACACTTTAAGTGCCATGAGGGTCCTCCAGGACCCTCATGCCACAAAGTCTAAGCACTACATTACACTATTAACCCTAACTTTACCCCATTAACCCCTTATCCCTAACTAAACCCCGTTAACCATATTTCAACCCAATAACTCTAACTGGGCCTCACTAACCCTATCTTGACCCAATAACCCTAACTGGGCCTATCTAACCCTATCTGGACCCAATAACCCTAACTGGGATTATCTAACCCCAACTCTGCCTATTTAACTCCATCCGGACCTATTTAACCCTGTCTAGTCCTATGTAAGCCTATCTAGTCCTATTTAACTGTAAATGGGCTTATTTAACCCCTAATGTACCCAGTATTAGACCATACACTATTAGACCATACACTTTTAATCTCCCACCATGTGAAAGCCTACGGTACCTACCTACCAGCCTAATAAAATCCCTTATTACCCTAATTACAGAAACTAATAAAACCTAGAATTACCCAAAATAAAAAAGGACATTACAAAAATAAAAAAAGCTACATTACAAAAATAAACTACACACCTGCAAAGAAAATACATGTGCAAATAAAACATTACATCAATACAATAAATATGGTTACAATACCACAATAAATACAATACAGTTCAAATATATCCGTAAATACATATTATTGACCCCTAACTACAATACATTAGCCTATCTACAATAAATTAACCCTATCTACAATAGATTTACCCTATATACTATATATTAACGCTATCTACAATCAATTAACCGTATCTACAATACACTAACCCTATCTATAATCAATTGACCCCTAACTACAATCAACATTAACCCCTAAATACAATACATTAACCCCCTAACTACAATCAATCTAAACCCTAACTAAATGCATTACAAAAACCCTAAATCTAACCTAAAATAGAATAATAAAGCCCACTTACCTTGCCAGATGTCCCTTCAGCAGATCAGCCCCCCCCCCCCCCCCCAGGATAAAATAAACATCAAAATATTTTAAATATTAAACTTACCTTTTCACAATGTCCCCGTCCTTCTTCTTGTCTACTCAGGCTGGGCCCCTGGAAAAAAATGAACATCACATTAATACATAAATAAGGTTGCTTTAAGTGTTAAGAGATGTGAAGAGTGTAAATATATATCTCAAGTTAAGATTTTCAAACATCCGACAACAGCAAAAGAATATGAGATCCCTAACTTCTTCAATTGCAATTCGAGAGGTGTGATCTATGTTATGATTTGTGCTTGCATGAAACTCTATGTAGGCAAAACGTGCTATCAACTAAAGAGGAGAATCTGGGAACACATTTACAGTGTAAGAAGAGAACAAGACACTCCAGTATCCAGGCACAAAAGGAACCGTCATAGTGGCAGCACAACTGACATAAAATTTGTAGTAATTGTATGGCATAAAAACTATGCAACGAAAAGGGAACTATGATAAGTTACTTCTCCAGAGAGCATGCCGATGGATCTATGAATTGAGATTGCAATCACCAGCTGGTTTGATTAAAGGATTTTCCTTCAAGGTGTTCTTGTAAATAATTTAAACAAATTGCCATTGGAGATAATGAATATCTATACCTAATTATTTTGTTTCTTTTAATTTCAGGGTCCTTATTGAATTATATTTTGTGTTTATGTAAAGCTCTTTTATTATATACTTTATTGAGTGTCTCTATATTGGGTAGGGGGGAGGGATAGTGTTCTATTAGCACATATATTAATGTAAGTCATTTATAACATTCTGACAATAATTTAATGGAGATAAAGATATACTATAGCCCATATATGGTATGAGGATCTTTATATAGATCTAAGATCATACTATTGTTAGGTCTTTTATATCGGTAATGATTTTGGATGTTGGGGATTGGTAAAACATGGTTAATAATTTAGGATGCAAGGTACGCTATCCGTGGTAGTAAAGGGATAATTAAACATGGAAGTGAAGAAGAGTTGAATTTTTCAAAAGGAAGTACTATGTTGGGCTAGATGTTTATGAACTAGCTAGTGGTATATACTATGAATAACCAAAACAAGAATGCCTGCTAGTAGAAGCATTGGATAATCTTGAAATAATCAACATATCAATGAGGTATAATCAAAGGTCCTCTTTATTTCTATCTCCCTAATATTATAATTACAACTTCAAAGAAAAATGAACATAAAATTAGTTAAATAGGTAGTTTGTATTAAACCAATACAACATTGGGGTCCTAAATTTATAAGAACCAAAATGATATCACTCTGACCTCAAATTTGAAATTGTGTATTGCCAATGGATGCTTGAAAGTCTAAAATATCTTATAAGTTTTGGTGTTGGTATGTTAATATATTTTTTTATTTATTTTACTTGCAATATACCATTGACTATATACTTGCCACGTAAAGATAATAGATGGAATCGTTGAACAAGTGTATAATAACCACTTATCACAATTAAAAACTAAACTATATATTAATACTATTAACATCAGTAGTGATGTCCTGAACAGTTCCCTGGAGAACTATTCAAGGCGATTTTCGCATGTTCGCGTTCGCAACGAACGCCGAACATATGCGCTTATCGGTCCGCCCCCTATTCTTTATCATTGAGGAAACTTTGACCCAGCACCTTACAGTCAGCAGACACATTCCAGCCAATCAGCAGCATACACTCCCTTCCAGAGCCTTCCATCTGTATAACAGCCTCCATTTTAGAATCATTCTGTAGCTGCATTCATTGAGAGAGGAGATATATTCTACCTGCTGTTGATTTAATAGGGAAATAGATAGCCAGGCTGTGTATTTAGCTTTAACTATACACCTGAAGGACTCCTTTGATATCTGCTGCAAGGACAGCAACCCTTTTTAGCGCTAGAACATCATTTATTTTATTTTATTATTTTTTTCTGCTGATTTAATAGGGAAATAGTTACCCAGGCTGTGTATTTAGCTTTAACTACTAGAGATGTCGCGAATAGTTCGCCGGCGGACTGTTCCCTGCGAACATAGCATGTTCGCGTTTGCGGCGAACTGCGAACATATGCGATATTCGACCCGCCCCATATACGTTATCATTGAGCAAACTTTGACCCTGCAACTCACAGTCAGCAGACACATTCCAGCCAATCAGCATCATACCCTGCCTTCCAGACCCTTCTAACTCATGGACAGCAGCCATTTTGAAATCATAACTAACTTGCAGTCTTACTGAGAGGAGGCTGAGTGTAGGTGATACTGCATCAATAGGGAAAACCATAGCTAGGCTACTGTACACAGTGTGCAATACAGTCAAGAAGGACTCTTTTAATCTCTGCTGCAAGGACACCCCTGTGTCTCTTCCCCCCACTTATCATCATCCTCCCCTCACCTTAGCACCCAACCCTAATACCCTTCACACTTATCCCTAACACCTAACCCTAACATCCCTCACCCTAACACCTAACCCTAACACCCCTTACACTTAACCCTAACACCCCTCACCCTAACACCTAACCCTAACACCCCTCACACTTATCCCTAACACCGCTCACCCTAACCCTAACACCCCTCACACTTATCCCTAACACCCCTTACCCTAACCCTAACACCCCTCACACTTATCCCTAACACCTAACCCTAACATCCCTCACCCTAACACCTAACCCTAACACCCCTTACACTTATCCCTAACACCCCTCACCCTAACACCTAACCCTAACACCCCTCACACTTATCCATAACACCCCTCACCCTAACCCTAACACCCCTCACACTTATCCCTAACACCCCTTACCCTAACCCTAACACCCCTCACACTTATCCCTAACACCTAACCCTAACATCCCTCACCCTAACACCTAACCCTAACACCCCTTACACTTATCCGTAACACCCCTCACCCTAACACCTAACCCTAACACCCCTTACACTTATCCCTAACACCCCTCACCCTAACACCTAACCCTAACACCCCCCACACATATCCATAACACCCCTCACCCTAACCCTAACACCTCTCACACTTATCCCTAACACCCCTTACCCTAACCCTAACACCCCTCACACTTATCCCTAACACCTAACCCTAACATCCCTCACCCTAACACCTAACCCTAACACCCCTTACACTTATCCGTAACACCCCTCACCCTAACACCTAACCCTAACACCCCTCACACTTATCCCTAACACCCCTCACCCTAACCCTAACATCCCTTACGTTAACACCCATCACACTTATCCCTAACACCGCTCACCCTAACACCTAACCCTAACACCCCTTACACTTATCCCTAACACCCCTCACCCTAACACCTAACCCTAACACCCCCCACACATATCACTAACACCCCTCACCCTAACACCTAACCCTAATACCCCCTTACACTTATCCCTAACAGCCCTTAACCTAACACCGAACCCTAACATCCCTTACCCGAACACCCATCACAATTATCCCTATCACCCCTTACCCTAACCCTAACACCCCTCACACTTATCCATAACACCCATCAACCTAACACCTAACCCTAACATTCTCACACTTATCCCTAAGACCTAACACCCCTCACACTTATTCCTAACATGCCTCACCCTAACACCCCTTACACTTATCCCTAACACCCCTCACCCTAACACCCCTCACACTTAGCCCTAACACCCCTCACCCTAACACCTAACCCCCTCACCCTTATCCCTAACACCCCTTACCCTAACACCCCTCACACTTATCCCTGTGTCTCTTCCCCCCCTTATCATCAAGGGAGGGGGGAGGATGACGAGGGAGGGGGGAAGAGACACAGGGGAGGATGATGAGGGAGGGGGGAAAAAGACACAGGGGAGGATGATGAGGGAGGGGGTAAAGAGATACAGGGGAGGGTGATGAGGAAGGGGGGAAAGAGACACAGGAGAGGATGATGAGGGAGGGGGGGGAGGAGACACAGGGGAAGATGATGAGGGAGGGGGAAAAGAGACACAGGTCAGGATGATGAGGGAGGGGGGAAAGAGACACAGGGGAGGATGTTGATGGAGGGAGGAAGAGACACAGGGGAGGATGATGAGGGAGGGGGTAAAGAGATACAGGGGAGGATGATGAGGGAGGTGGGAGGATGATGAGGGAGGGGGGATGAGACACAGGGGAGGATGATGAGGAAGTGGGGAAAGAGACACAGGGGAGGATGATGAGGGAGGGGGTAAAGAGATACAGGGGAGGATGATGACGATGGAGGGGGATGTTAGGTTATTTATGCCCTTTATTCCGTGGGAGTTTTGACATGTATCCCCCACCGGCATGCCACAGTCCAGGTGTTAGTCCCCTTAAAACAACTTTTCCATCACTATTGTGGCCAGAAAGAGTCCCTGTGGGTCTTAAAATCCGCCTGCCCATTGAAGTCCATGGCGGTTTGCCGGGTTTGCCCGTTCGCGAACATTTGCGGCGGTTCGCGTTCGCAGTTCGCGAACCGAAAATTTTATGTTTGCGACATCACTATTAACTACACACCTGAAGGACTCCTTTGATATCTGCTGCTAGGACAGCAACCCAAAAAGACCTTTTTAGGGCTAGAACATCATTTATTTTATATTATTATTTTTTTCTGCTGATTTAATAGGGAAATAGATAGCCAGGCTGTGTATTTAGCTTTAACTACACACCTGAAGGACTCCTTTGATATCTGCTGCAAGGACAGCAACCCAAAAAGCCCTTTTTATTTTATTTTATTATTTTTTTCTGTGTAATCTAATTGCATATGCCTGCCTAAAGGCATGTGTGTGAGGCCTATTGCATCTAGTCTGCCAACTTTTGCCAGTGCACAGTGACACTCATATCTGGTGTCACAGTAGTGTGCAGTGAAATAAAACAACCCTTTTTTTACTGTAATCGATTAAATATAAGTTGCCTGCTTACAGGCGTGTGTGTGAGGCCTATTGCATCTAGTCTGCCAACTTTTGCCAGTGCTCAGTGACACTCATATCTAATGCAACCGTAGTGTGCAGTGAAATAAAACAACCCTTTTTTTACTGTAATTGTTTGAATATCAGTTGCCTGCCTAAAGGCATGTGTGTGAGGCCTATTGCATCTTGTCTGCCAACTCTTGCCAGTGCTCAGTGACACTCATATCTAGTGCAACCGTAGTGTGCAGTGAAATAAAACAACCCTTTTTTTACTGTAATCGATTGAATATCTGTAGCCTGCCTACAGGCGTGTGTGAGGCCTATTGCATCTAGTCTGCCAACTTTTGCCAGTGCGCAGTGACACTCATATCTGGTGTCACCGTAGTGTGCAGTGAAATAAAACAACCCTTTTTTTACTGTAATCGATTGAATATCAGTTGCCTGCATACAGGCGTGTGTGTGAGGCCTATTGCATCTAGTCTGACAACTTTTGCCAGTGCGCAGTGACACTCATATCTGGTGTCACCGTAGTGTGCAGTGAAATAAAACAACCCTTTGTTTACTGTAATCGATTGAATATCAGTTGCCTGCCTACAGGCGTGTGTGTGAGGCCTATTGCATCTAGTCTGCCAACTTTTGCCAGTGCTCAGTGACACTCATATATAGTGCAACCGTAGTGTGCAGTGAAATAAAACAACCCTTTGTTTACTGTAATCGATTGAATATAAGTTGCCTGCCTAAAGGCGTGTGTGTGAGGCCTATTGCATCCAGTCTGCCAACTTTTACCAGTGCTTAGTGACACTCATATCTAGTGCAACCGTAGTGTGCAGTGAAATAAAACAACCCTTTTTTTACTGTAATTGATTAATTATCAGTTGCCTGCCTAAAGGCGTGTGTGTGAGGCCTATTGCATCTAGTCTGCCAACTTTTGCCAGTGCACAGTGACACTCATATCTAGTGCAACCGTAGTGTGCAGTGAAATAAAACAACCCTTTTTTTACTGTAATCGATTGAATATCAGTTGCCTGCCTAAAGGCGTGTGTGTGAGGCCTATTGCATCTAGTCTGCCAACTTTTGCCAGAGCACAGTTACACTCATATCTAGTGCATCCGTAGTGTGCAGTGAAATAAAACAACCCTTTTTTTACTGTAATCGATTGAATATCAGTTGCCTGCCTAAAGGCGTGTGTGTGAGGCCTACTGCATCTAGTCTGCCAACTTTTGCCAGTGCACAGTGACACTCATATCTAGTGCAATTGTAGTGTGCAGTGAAATAAAACAACCCTTTTTTTACTGTAATCGATTGAATATCAGTTGCCTGCCTACAGGCGTGTGTGTGAGGCCTATTGCATCTAGTCTGCCAACTTTTGCCAGTGCGCAGTGACACTCATATCTGGTTTCACCGTAGTGTGCAGTGAAAAAAAACAACCCTTTTTTTACTGTAATCGATTGAATATCAGTTGCCTGCCTACAGGCGTGTGTGTGAGGCCTATTGCATCTAGTCTGCCAACTTTTGCCAGTGCTCAGTGACACTCATATATAGTGCAACCGTAGTGTTCAGTGAAATAAAACAACCCTTTGTTTACTGTAATCGATTGAATATAAGTTGCCTGCCTAAAGGCGTGTGTGTGAGGCCTATTTCATCTAGTCTGCCAACTTTTACCAGTGCTCAGTGACACTCATATCTAGGGCAACCGTAGTGTGCACTGAAATAAAACAACCCTTTTTTTACTGTAATTGATTAATTATCAGTTGCCTGCCTAAAGGCGTGTGTGTGAGGCCTATTGCATCTAGTCTGCCAACTTTTGTCAGTGCTCAGTGACACTCATATATAGTGCAACCGTAGTGTGCAATAAAATAAAACAACCCTTTTTTTACTGTAATCGACTGAATATCAGTTGCCTGCCTAAAGGCGTGTGTGTGAGGCCTATTGCATCTAGTCTGCCAACTTTTGCAAGAGCGCAGTGACACTCATATCTAGTGCATCCGTAGTGTGCAGTGAAATAAAACAACCCTTTTTTTACTGTAATCGATTGAATATCAGCTGCCTGCCTAAAGGCGTGTGTGTGAGGCCTACTGCATCTAGTCTGCCAACTTTTGCCAGTGCACAGTGACACTCATATCTAGTGCAACTGTAGTGTGCAGTGAAATAAAACAACCCTTTTTATACTGTAATCGATTGAATATCAGTTGCCTGCCTACAGGCGTGTGTGTGAGGCCAGCTGCATCTAGTCTGCCAACTTTTGCCAGTGCACAGCGACACTCATATCTAGTGCAACTGTAGTGTGCAGTGAAATAAAACAACCCTTTTTTTACTGTAATCGATTGAATATCAGTTGCCTGCCTACAGGCGTGTGTGTGAGGCCTATTGCATCTAGTCTGCCAACTTTTGCAAGAGCGCAGTGACACTCATATCTAGTGCATCCGTAGTGTGCAGTGAAATAAAACAACCCTTTTTTTACTGTAATCGATTGAATATCAGTTGCCTGCCTCCAGGCGTGTGTGTGAGGCCAATTGCATCTAGTCTGCCAACTTTTGCCAGTGCTCAGTGACACTCATATCTAGTGCAACCGTATTGTGCAGTGAAATAAAACAACCCTTTTTTTACTATAATCGATTGAATATCAGTTGCCTGCCTCCAGGCGTGTGTGTGAGGCCTATTGCATCTAGTCTGCCAACTTTTGCCAGTGCACAGTGACACTCATATCTAGTGCAACCGTAGTGTGCAGTGATAATAAACAACCCTTTTTTTACTGTAATCGATTGAATATCAGTTGCCTGCCTACAGGCGTTTGTGTGAGGCCTATTGCATCTAGTCTGCCAACTATTGCCAGTGCTCAGTGACACTCATATCTAGTGCAACCGTATTGTGCAGTGAAATAAAACAACGTTTTTTTCACTGTAATCGATGGAATATTAGTTGCCTGCCTAAAGGCGTGTGTGTGAGGCCTATTGCATCTAGTCTGCCAACTTTTGCCAGAGCACAGTGACACTCATATCTAGTGCATCCGTAGTGTGCAGTGAAAAAAACAACCCTTTGTTTACTGTAATCGATTGAATATCAGTTGCCTGCCTACAGGCGTGTGTGTGAGGCCTACTGCATCTAGTATGCCAACTTTTGCCAGTGCACAGTGACACTCATATCTAGTGCAACCGTATTGTGCAGTGAAATAAAACAACCCTTTTTTTACTGTAATCGATTAAATATCAGTTGCCTGCCTACAGGCGTGTGTGTGAGGCCTATTGCATCTAGTCTGCCAACTTTTGCCAGTACTCAGTGACACTCATATCTAGTGCAACCGTATTGTGCAGTGAAATAAAACAACGCTGTTTTTACTGTAATCGATTGAATATCAGTTGCCTGCCTAAAGGCGTGTGTGTGAGGCCTATTGCATCTATTATGCCAACTATTGCCATTGCTCAGTGACACTCATATATAGTGCAACCGTAGTGTGCAGTGAAATAAAACAACCCTTTGTTTACTGTAATCGATTGAATATAAGTTGCCTGCCTAAAGGCGTGTGTGTGAGGCCTATTGCATCTAGTCTGCCAACTTTTACCAGAGCTTAGTGACACTCATATCTAGTGCAACCGTAGTGTGCAGTGAAATAAAACAACCCTTTTTTTACTGTAATTGATTAATTATCAGTTGCCTGCCTAAAGGCGTGTGTGTGAGGCCTATTGCATCTAGTCTGCCAACTTTTGCCAGTGCACAGTGACACTCATATCTAGTGCAACCGTAGTGTGCAGTGAAATAAAACAACCCTTTTTTTACTGTAATCGATTGAATATCAGTTGCCTGCCTAAAGGCAAGTGTGTGAGGCCTATTGCATCTAGTCTGCCAACTTTTGCCAGAGCACAGTTACACTCATATCTAGTGCATCCGTAGTGTGCAGTGAAATAAAACAACCCTTTTTTTACTGTAATCGATTGAATATCAGTTGCCTGCCTAAAGGCGTGTGTGTGAGGCCTACTGCATCTAGTCTGCCAACTTTTGCCAGTGCACAGTGACACTCATATCTAGTGCAACTGTAGTGTGCAGTGAAATAAAACAACCCTTTTTTTACTGTAATCGATTGAATATCAGTTGCCTGCCTACAGGCGTGTGTGTGAGGCCTATTGCATCTAGTCTGCCAACTTTTGCCAGTGCGCAGTGACACTCATATCTGGTGTCACCGTAGTGTGCAGTGAAATAAAACAACCCTTTTTTTACTGTAATCGATTGAATATCAGTTGCCTGCCTACAGGCGTGTGTGTGAGGCCTATTGCATCTAGTCTGCCAACTTTTGCCAGTGCTCAGTGACACTCATATATAGTGCAACCGTAGTGTTCAGTGAAATAAAACAACCCTTTGTTTACTGTAATCGATTGAATATAAGTTGCCTGCCTTAAGGCGTGTGTGTGAGGCCTATTTCATCTGGTCTGCCAACTTTTACCAGTGCTCAGTGACACTCATATCTAGGGCAACCGTAGTGTGCACTGAAATAAAACAACCCTTTTTTTACTGTAATTGATTAATTATCAGTTGCCTGCCTAAAGGCGTGTGTGTGAGGCCTATTGCATCTAGTCTGCCAACTTTTGCCAGTGCACAGTGACACTCATATCTAGTGCAACCGTAGTGTGCAGTGAAATAAAACAACCCTTTTTTTACTGTAATCGACTGAATATCAGTTGCCTGCCTAAAGGCGTGTGTGTGAGGCCTATTGCATCTTGTCTGCCAACTTTTGCCAGAGCACAGTGACACTCATATCTAGTGCATCCGTAGTGTGCAGTGAAATAAAACAACCCTTTTTTTACTGTAATCGATTGAATATCAGCTGCCTGCCTAAAGGCGTGTGTGTGAGGCCTACTGCATCTAGTCTGCCAACTTTTGCCAGTGCACAGTGACACTCATATCTAGTGCAACTGTAGTGTGCAGTGAAATAAAACAACCCTTTTTATACTGTAATCGATTGAATATCAGTTGCCTGCCTACAGGCGTGTGTGTGAGGCCAGCTGCATCTAGTCTGCCAACTTTTGCCAGTGCACAGTGACACTCATATCTAGTGCAACTGTAGTGTGCAGTGAAATAAAACAACCCTTTTTTTACTGTAATCGATTGAATATCAGTTGCCTGCCTACAGGCGTGTGTGTGAGGCCTATTGCATCTAGTCTGCCAACTATTGCCAGTGCTCAGTGACACTCATATCTAGTGCAACCGTATTGTTCAGTGAAATAAAACAACGTTTTTTTTCACTGTAATCGATGGAATATTAGTTGCCTGCCTAAAGGCGTGTGTGTGAGGCCTATTGCATCTAGTCTGCCAACTTTTGCCAGAGCACAGTGACACTCATATCTAGTGCAACCGTAGTGTGCAGTGAAATAAAACAACCCTTTGTTTACTGTAATCGATTGAATATCAGTTGCCTGCCTACAGGCGTGTGTGTGAGGCCTATTGCATCTAGTCTGCCAACTTTTGCCAGTGCTCAGTGACACTCATATCTAGTGCAACCGTATTGTGCAGTGAAATAAAACAACGCTGTTTTTACTGTAATCGATTGAATATCAGTTGCCTGCCTAAAGGCGTGTGTGTGAGGCCTATTGCATCTAGTCTGCCAACTATTGCCAGTGCTCAGTAACACTCATATGTAGTGCAACCGTAGTGTGCAGTTAAATAAAACAACCCATTTTTTACTGTAATCGATTGAATATCATTTGCCTGCCTAAAGGCGTGTGTGTGAGGCCTATTGCATCTAGTCTGCCAACTTTTGCCAGTGCAAAGTGACACTCATATCTGGTGTCACAGCAGCTTGCACGCATAGTACCACAAATCGTAAAGAAAATGACAGGGAGAGGCAGGCCACCCCGCAGGGGCCGTCGTGTTCGTGGTGCTGTGATTCCCTTTGGCCCTAGAATAATGCCCAGTTTGCAGAGGCAACGTTCCCTGAACTTGAACAGTTCTGAGGACATGGTTGACTGGCTAACACAGGACACCCAATCTTCTACAGCTTCCGCTCGGAACCTAGACGCACCATGCTGCTCCAGCTTAGCTTCGGGCACCTCTCCAGTTACCACTCGCCCGCCTGCCGCTAGCACCAACACTAGCACCACAGCCGCTTCACTTGATCCGTCAGCAGAGTTATTTACACATCCGTTGGAAGAAATGAGTGATGCACAAACATTAGTGCCAGAGGATGTAGATAACAGGGATATGTCCCAGTCAGGCAGCATTACACACATGGACGTACGGTCTGATGATGATGATGATGTTGTACCCGGTGCTGCTTCCTTTTTTGAGATGTCAGATACAAGTGAAGCGGTTGATGATGACAATGCGTCCGTGGATGTCACGTGGGTGCCCGCTATAAGGGAAGAAGAACAGGAGGAAAGTTCAGATGGGGAGAAAGTGAGGAGGAGGAGACGAGTTGGAAGCAGCGGTAGGTTGTTGAAAGTAGCTAGTGGCACAGTCAGACAGCAGGCATCGGCACCGGGGGTCAGCCAGACAGCACGCCAGTCAACGCATGCTTTTGCCACCACCAGAATGCCGTCATTGCAGAGCGCAGCAGTGTGACTATTTTTTTGTGTGTCTGCCTTTGACAACAGTCATTCCATTTGCAACCTGTGCTAAAAGAAACTGAGTCGTGGGAAGTCCAACACCCACCTAGGTACAACTTTTTTGCGAAGGCACATGATGTCACATCACAAACGCCTATGGGATCAAAACATGAGTACAAGCAGCACACAAATTTAAAGCCGCCATCCTCCTCCTGGTCCAGCATCTTCAGCCACGTCAACCACTGCTGCCCTGCTTGCCCCCTCTCAACCATCCGCCACTCCGTGTCTCGCCCTGAGCAGTCGTTGCTCATCTGCCCACAGTCAGGTGTCTGTCAAGGACATGTTTAAACATAAGAAGCCAATGTCACAAAGTCACCCCCTTGTCCGGCAACTGACAGCTGGCTTGTCTGCACTCTTAGCCCGCCAGCTTTCACCATACAAGCTGGTGGAGTCTGAGGCTTGTAGCTATTGGGACACCGCAGTGGAAGGTACCCAGCCAAAATTTCTTTGCACAAAAGGCAATCCTCAAACTGTACTCGATTGTGCAAAAGGAAGTAATGGCATCTCTGGCACACAGCGTTGGGGCAGGGGTCCATCTGACCATGGATACCTGGTCTACAAAGCATGGTCAGGGCAGTTATATCACCTACACTGCGCATTGGGTAAACCTGGTAACAACTGCCAAGCATGGAATACGTGACTCTGCAGAGGAGTTGGTGACACCGCCATGACTTGCAGGCAGGCCTGCTGCCACCTCCTCTACTCCTCCTACTCCATCCTCTTCCATAACCTCCTCGGCTGAGTCCTCTTCTGCTGCTGCTATGTCTTGCTCCACATCAACGGCACCCCCCCAGCTCCACAGGTACTATTCCACATCCCGGATATGGCAGTGTCACGCCGTCTTGGGGTTGACTTCCCTGAAAGCAGAGAGTCACACCGGACCAGCACTCCTGTCCGCCCTGAACTCACAGGTGGATCAGTGGCTGACTCCGCACCAACTGGAGATCGGCAAAGTGGTTTGAGACAACGGTAGAAATTTGTTGGCGGCATTAAATTTGGGCAAGTTGACACATGTGCCGTGCATGGCACATGTGTGTAATCTGATTGTACAACGCTTTGTGCATAAGCACCCAGGCTTACAGGATGTCCTGTAGCAGGCCAGGAAGGTGTGTGCCCATTGCAGGCATTCCTACACGGCCATGGCGCACTTTACAGATATCCAGCGGCGAAACAACATGCCTGCGAGGAGCTTGATTTTAGACAGCCCAACACGTTGGAATTCAACATTCCTAATGTTCGACCGCCTTCTCCAACAAGAAAAGGCCGTTAACGAATATTTGTATGACCAGGGTGCTAGGACAGCCTCTGAGGAGCTGGGGATTTTTTGCCACATTACTGGACGCTCATGCGCAATGCCTGTAGGCTTATGCGTCCTTTTGAGGAGGTGACAAACCTGGTCAGTTGCACCCAGGGCACCATCAGCGACATCATACCATTTGTTTTCTTCCTGGAGCGTGCCCTGCGAAGAGTGCTGGATCAGGCTGTAGATGAGCGTGAAGAGAGAGGAAGAGTTGTGATCACCATCACCGCCAGAAACAGCCTTATCAGCATCGCTTGCTGGACCTGCGGCAACGCTGGAAGAGGATTGGGAGGAAGAAGAGTCAGAGAAGGAATGTGGCTTTGAGGAGGAGGAGGAAGACCAACCACAACAGGCATCCCAGGGTGCTCGTTGTCACCTATCTGGTACCAGTGGTGTTGTACGTGGCTGGGGGGAAGAACATACCTTCAGTGAGATCCCTGAGGACGAGGAACGGGACATGACTAGCTCGGCATCCAACCTTGTGCAAATGGGGTCTTTCATGCTGTCGTTCCTGTTTAGGGACCCTCGTATAAAAAGGATGAAGGAGAACGACCTGTACTGGGTGTCCACGCTACTAGCCCCCCGGTATAAGCAGAAAGTGCCTGAAATGTTACCGAATTACCACAAGTCGAAAAGGATGCAGCACTACCAAAATAAATTAAAAAGTATGCTTTACACAGCGTTTAAGGGTGATGTCACAGCACAAAGGCAATCTAACAGCGGAAGAGGTGAACATAATCCTCCTCCTACGGCAAGGAGAGGACGCTTTACAGACGTGTTGTTGATGGAGGAAATGCAGAGCTTTTTAAGTCTTATGTATCGCTACAGCCCTAGGGCAGGCTTCAGTGAGCGACCTCTCCTTTCCTGGGATGAGTTTGCCGCCGGTTGCTTCTGAAGGATCTCCAGGGCTCCCCCACTCCGGACCTTCCCCCAGTGTTGCTTTAACCAGTAACAAATGTTTTATATTTGAAGAGACCCAATGATCCCCCTTGATAGAGGTTTATCTTTACAAATTTTGGAGAACCAATTTAAGACCCCTGTGTCTCCTGTTTCTGGGTCAGGGAGTGTGTGAAATGGCTCAGCCTACAGTAATTGTAATGTTCTGACAGCGGTAGCTCATGCTTGTCCCTCAGTTCCTCATAGGTGAACATCTGGCCCTTTACTAACCTGTCTCCCAGTCTATCTAGTTTCCTTGACCTCCACCAGTGTTGTGATGTTGTGCTCATGTGTTTCGGGGCCTGAGGGTGGTCAAGAATTGGGGTCATTTGGGTGGATCTAGGGAACAAACCTGTGTGTTTCTTGGCCCATTTCCAGTATGATAGTGAGTGTCTGATTAAGGGGTTTGGTGAGTTTTTAAGGCTCTGAGGCAATTCTGATAGCCAAGCCACCTTGTCCCAGGTTAAGGGCCTTAAAGTGTGGTTCTCTAAATACACACAGGCCGGTTGATGACATATAGAATGTGCTATTGGGAGGAAAGATTGGTGACGGAACAGGTATTAAACTGATAGGAATAAATAGTACAACTTAATACACCACTCCTATCTGGTGGCACGCAGTGCCCCAAATTCGAAGTGGGAGGACCGACCAAGCATCTATTTCCATTTCCCTGTTCCAAAAATCCATTCCATATACATGTCCCCTGATAGGTGACGTATCAAGTATTAAACTGATAGGAATGAGTAGTACAACTTAATACACCACTCCTATCTGGTGGCACCTTAGATTGCACGTACAGTGCCCCAAATTAGAAGTAGAAGGTCCGACAAAGCATCTTTTTCCATCTCCCTGTTCCAAAAATCCATGCCATATACATGTCCCCTGATAGGTGACGTAACCGGAATTAAACCGATTGGAATAGTACTACTTAACAGTACACACCTTATAATAACGCAGACAGAGGCAACGCGTATAATCTTCCATGCTGTGCAGTGGAAGCCCCCAGACTCTGACCTGTGTATAATCTTCCATGCTGGGCAGTGGAAGCCCCCAGACTCTGACCTGTGTATAATCTTCTATGCTGGGTAGTGGAAGCCCCCAGACTCTGACCTGTGTATAATCTTCCATGCTGGGCAGTGGAAGCCCCCAGACTCTGACCTGTGTATAATCTTCCATGCTGGGCAGTGGAAGCCCCCAGACTCTGACCTGTGTATAATCTTCCATGCTGGGCAGTGGAAGCCCCCAGACTCTGACCTGTGTATAATCTTCCATGCTGGGCAGTGGAAGCCCCCAGACTCTGACCTGTGTATAATATTCCATGCTGGGCAGTGGAAGCCCCCAGACTCTGACGTGTGTATAATCTTCCATGCTGGGCAGTGGAAGCCCCCAGACTCTGGGAGTCTGAAGAAGAGGAGTCAGAGGAGGAAGGTGGCTTTGAGGAGGTGGAAGACAAAACACAGCAGGCATCCCAGGGGGCTTGTTGTCCCCATTCGGGGACCCTTGGTGGCTGGGTGGAGGAAGAGACCTTCAATGACATCAGTGAGGACAAGGGGACATGGCTAGCTTGGCATCCAACCTTGTGCAAATGGGGAGTTTGCGGTTGTGCAAAGGGACTGTTTGCGGTTGTTTGTGGTGCATTAAATGGGGAGATTGGTCTGTTACTGTGAAGCGGATGTAACCCTTACACTACCTGATCGATACAACATCATACCTGATGTTTTAAAGCATGTTATTCCAAACAATTTAGGAATGTTAGGTGATTTATGCCCTTTATGGCTTAAAACCAGACTCTGCATCAACTATGTAATTTTCCGTGGGAGTTTTGCCATGGATCCCCTTCCGGCATGCCACAGTCCAGGTGTTAGTCCCCTTGAAACAACTTTCCCATCACTATTGTGGCTAGAAAGAGTCCCTGTGGGTTTTGAAATTCACCTGCCCATTAGAGTCCGTTCGCGAACATTTGATGGAATTCACGTCCGCGGTTTGCGAACCGAAAATTTAATGTTCGCGACATCACTAAACATGAGGGGTTTTACTCGCTGCTGAGTATGTTATAAGATTCAACAGTTTTCTGGTGTTATCCACCCCTTGCCTACCATAAATAAATCCAGTTTGATCCATTGCGATTAGCTTTCCTATGACTTTGTTCAATCTCATGGCCAAAATTCTAGCATACAACTTAATATCTGAGTTTAAGAGGGAGATTGGCCTGTAATTTTCACATTTTGTTAAATCCTTATGCTTCTTAGAAATAGTTATTATTATTGCCTCTCTTGGGATTCTACCTTCTCCTTTAATGTCATTTAAAGCTGCCAGCAATGGTTTGATCAATATTGATTTATATATTTTGTAATATTGGTTTATCATCCCATCTGCACATGGTACTTTTAAAAAAAAAATCTGTTATTGCTAAATCCAGCTCCTCCTCTACAATCTCTGCATTAAGCAATAACAAATCTTGATCAGTAATTTTAGGTAAGTTTATCCCTTTCAGGAAACTGCAAATTTCTTCTCTTGTTGGTTTTAAGTAATCTTTCTCTTTACTCAGATTATAAAGTCTATTATAATAGTCAAAAAAAGCTTTTGCTATTTCTTGTGGTTTCATAAAAGAGCAATTTTTACCCTTAATTTACTCTATTCTTGTATTTGCTATTCTTTGTTTCATCTTGTCGGCCAATAATATCCCTGCTTTGTTTCCACAGTGATAGTATCTCTGCTGGTATTCCCAACATGCATTGTCCATTATTAATTGAACAATAGATTTAATTTGAGCTTGTAGACTTCAAATTTTTAGACTAAGTTCCTCACTAGGATTAAGCTTGTTTTTCCTTTGATTCATTTCCATTTCAATGTATAGATTTCTCAAAGGTAACCATCTAATTTTTTTTCCTCTTGATTTTATTTCAATAAAAATCCCTCTCATAACTACTTTGTGGGCATTTCATGTAGTAATTTAGAAGTTACAGAGTTATTATTAATTTAAAAAAGACTTATAATTTCCTTTTCTATTTGTTTTTTAAAGGTTGCATTTTCTAACAATGAACTGTTTAATTTCCATCTTGATCTGGTATAATCCACTGATTTCTCTTTTATTGTCATCTTAACAATCGCATGGTCCGACCATACAATCGGATCAATTGCAACTTCTGACACATTCTTTAAAGTGTTTGAATCTACCATGATGTAGTCTTACCTGACATATGATTAATGCCTATACGGAAAAAAAAGGAATAGTCCCTATCCGTCGGGTGGAATACCAGCCAAGCATCAAACAGGCCAGCCCTAATTATAGCATCATTAAACATCTTTGAATTCCTTCGCATACGCGCATCTGGATTAGGACAATTTGTGGATTTTCTACCTATTTCTGGAATAATACAGATGTTAAAATCCCCACAAACAATCAACGATCCTTGCCAAAAATGTTGTAGCCTTTTAAAAAGACTATTTAAGAACCGGACCTGCCTGACATTTGGAGCATATATGTTAAGAATTGTAAATTTCTTGTTGTCAATTTTCCCTACCCATATTAAATACCTTCCTTGAGGATCTATGTCTACAAATTCCTCCACAAGATTTAATCTCTTGTGGAAAGTATGGAGACTCCTCTTGCTTTCTTTATATACATAGCATTATAACTGATTGTAACATTTTTATCACTAAGTTTCCTGAAGGCAGAGTATATTTGCCTTCTCTTTCTGAAAGTTTTGTAGAAGCCGAGCTTCTTTTTACCACTGAGTTCAATGCTGACTATTTTTAATTGCACAATTCTCACTATTCTTCTCATTTTCGTTAATTTTCCTTGGATCTCCCCCACATAGCTTACTCATATCTTCTTTTTCAAATAAAAAACACCCCCCTCCCTTTTTAGTGAAATCATTCCTTTTGTCCCCCTCCCACACCTCGCCACCACTAGTGTGGCTAGGTGAGGGTTCAACAAAAGGGCGTTAAACTTACTAAGTTTAAATGACACTTAGGATGCCCTTTACAGGATGAAGTTGTTAGAGCTCTTCTCCTTTTGCCCAGTATTCTCTCTCAGGCAATGCATAAAAAACATAATATTCAACACTGCATCTCCACATTACTTTTTAGGCTAGACATTGGGAAATTTATACCTTCCAGATTTTTAACTGGTCAAGCTAGCAACATTTTTTACTACCATAATATCTTTGCATACAATTTAAATTAAAATGCAATATATTCTTTAAGATCATACACCCTTTGTATCTAAACTACATCAAAATAAAAATAAACTTAAATTAACATTTCAAATCAATCCACACAACATCTTGAGATTTATTAACCATCTTTTCCTCCCTTAAAATCATCTTGTGAAATTTCTTATAGATTTTTATTTTTAAATAGTGAATTTCTAAATACTGTTTATCAATTATCTCATATAAGTGAAAAAGTGATTATTTCCTTTCAGAATGCTAGTTATGTTAATTACATTCTCAATATACTTATTTTCTTTTAAAGTGACCAGTGCAGGTCTCTTAAAACTTTATTAACTTGAATTTTTCCCTTGTGATTGTGCTTAATAAAATGTTATCCTAACAAACTAATATATTAACTTATAGGTTTTATCATACAAATACTTTATAATTTGTGCCCTCTTCCATAGACGATTTAAGAAATCATAAAATAAACAAATATAACATCACAATACATTGGTTGCTGTTCTCAACACTATTATTTCCTCTATATCAATCATCTCATTCAAGTAAAAAAGTAACTGTTTCCTTTCAGAATGTAAGTTATGTTAATTACATTCTCATTATACTTATTTTCTTTAAAGTGACCAGTGCAAATCTCTTAAGACTTTCTTAACTTTTTAGCTTAACTTAGCATTTTCCCCTAGTGATTGTGCTCAATTACATTTTATCCTAACAAACTGATACATTAGGCTATAGGCTTTACCCTAAAATACTTTATAAGTTGTGCCCTCTTCCATAGACGGCTTTTAAAATCAACCCAAATATAACATCACAGTACATCAGTTGCTATTCTCAACCCTACTATTCCCTTATACTGACCAGTGCAGTTTCTCTCTTAAATCTTTCCCAAATCTAATATTCTTTTAGTCCTATACAGCAAGAGACACAACCAAGTTCCCTATTATTGTGCACACCTATATTAACTCAAAAAAGAGCTAAAAAGTAGTATAAGATTAAAACTTAGCCTTTAATAAATAGTAAATAAAAAATATTTATAAAAATATTAAAAAATAAGCAGAGGCAGGATGTACAATTATAAGTCACTTAAGTATCATATAATACATCCAGATATTAAAAAAGGGAGTTGATACCAAGTACATAAATATATCACTATAAAGATTATATAAAGGTGCTAAATCAAAAAGTGCTGAGAGTGCTATAAAAGTGCTAATGCTTAATTGTATAGAGCCAAAAAACCTAGGTTTTGTTAAAGTTAAAGTGCTAGAGGGAAATTGTTCGAAAATAGTATATATATAGTACAAGGATATAAATTCCCATATATCTGGAGTGAATACTGTTCCTTCTTAGATATATCCTAAAGTTGCCCCAATGTATGGGGCTGTTTAGGCAGTAGCAAAGTGACTAATGCAATTGCATAAGCTTTTATTTCATTGCGTTCCTCAGTATTTGTAATTAATGCATTATTGGACTGAGAGCTCTGTTTTATATATATATATATCCCGAGGCTTTAAATGAATCTAATACACTTGCTAAATAGCTAAAGCGACTAAAGAGACTCCTATCATAGTGAATACACTCTAATGGTGAAGTACTGGTTTGGGAGCTCATAGACTGCGTGCCACGAGGTTTAGACGCCTCGCGTCTAAACCTCGTGGCAGTTATATTCCCATATATCTGCCACGAGGTTTAGACGCCTCGTGAGGGGTCTAAACCTCGTGGCACGCAGTCTATGAGCTCCCAAACCAGTACTTCACCATTCCATAATTATTTTGGTTTGATCTTGTTGAAGTTTCAGTATTTTCTCCTGATTAATCTTTAAAATATCTATATTGTGAGTTAAATATCCTATATCTTTAGCATTCTTAGCAATTTCTGCTGATATTTCAAATTTTATTGCTGCTTTATTTTTAGGGGGAAAAAAATCTTCAGCTTTAGCTGTATTATTGTTCTTTTTACCTTTAGATATCCCTTTAGGGGGGGTGATTATCTTTATTTCTTCTCATTTTTACCTCTGCCTTCAAATTATAAAGGTTCAAATAGTTTACAAAGTTGAGGCCCCTTCTCTTTTCACCTCACACTCTAATAATAAATATATATTTATTATATTATATATTTTTTTTTATACCAGACTCATTGTAACAGAATTAGCAAACAAGTCCTCCATCATATTTTTTCCCGTATACTTTTCTCTTAATTCTCTGTACAATTTTTAACTCTCAATAAGATTAAAAGCCTTCAAACCCAACAGAATTTTACTTAAGCTTTGCGGAAAACAATGAAAGTTTTCAAAGAAAGTTTTCATGGGGTTAGTCCCCCCCCCCCTTTTCTTTATATTCTTCTCAGGCTAATAGTCTCTTAAAGGCCTTAATTTTTTCACCAGTTCCAAAGTGTAATAAAAGATTAAACGTATATTCCTCTTCCAATGTTCAGAGGTTTTCACAGTTTTACTAGTTATTTAAATTACAGCATGTCCCAGTCTTTACTTTGCTTCCAAAGTGAAATGCTTAGTATCATACTTATTTTCTGTAACAGTTCACTGTTTTAATTTTTTTCTTGCTTCAGAGTACTTTTATAAAATCCTTAAGGACTCTAAATGTATGTTTATTAATGCATAGTCCGATGATACTGTGTTTTAACTTCAGAATTTTGACATTTTTAATTCAAGTACAGATAGAATGAGCCCTTTTCCTTTATTTACGCCTCTCTCCAAATTCAGACTCTCTCTCCCCCTTTTAGCTTTAATTCTTTAAATTAATTTAAATTATTATTTTTTTTTTGCATTAGAGTCCCTTTGGAAAAAAAGCTTTAGCACATAGCTTACAAATAGCTTTCTTCAACCTCTAATCATAGCCCACTATCACCTCAAGGCAGATAGCAAATATTTATGCCTCCAATACTCTTGCTGGTCTGTCTGTTTTCAGATATGGTGAATATTATGTGGTGTAACTAGATTCCTGCCATTTTAGTCTTTTCAGACTCTTTACTCACTGTTTGAGACCTTCTTACAAGGCCCTCTCAGCAGGTCCTTTACAGCTCTGCAGCTTTGCAGTTAGGTTCTTCCCTGCTTGTATCATGTATAATCAGCAAAGGGTAAACGCATCCCTCCTCTGTATGTCTAGCAGTAAACTTCTTGTGGTCTCTACCCCCTCCCACACTCACACAGACCTTCAATTTCCAGCTTGCCTTCTTTGAAAGAGAGCAACACTGACTGATTTCAGCCAACTGTCCCAGCTTCCATGTGAGTCAATGCAGGCTTACAACCTTCAGCCTCCAGCATCCTTGCCTTTAATGTGTTATGAAGCTCTCATATATTCTAAAGTGCTTTCACAGATACTGTCTGCGCTTTCAGTGTTCATTTCACATTCTTGGCTGGGCTCCAGAGAGAGGGAGGTTCAGGAGAGGTCTGTACACTTGTTAGTGTTCTCTCATCCTGCTTGTGGCCGCTATCTTGCCGGTCAGCAAACCATGCTAACCCTTCCTGGTCATGTCCAAATCAGACTCCATGAATATACTTCACCTATGAGCTATAATAATAATCTAATTGATTATCATTTACAATTAAATATTAAATACGTTTGAATTAATATAGATATGTATTCGGTTTTAATAATATTATTATATTTTATATTTATACATCTTTAAAGACCTGGGTCTTGGTTTATATATATTATAGGACATTATAACACATAGACCTTCCCTATTTGGATAGAAGTCTATTTTGTCATTTGCATGTGTATATGTATATATATATATATATATATATATATATATATATATAAATAATTTTTCCTGGACCAATTACATATGTTATGCTCTCATTAGGTTATATATATATATATATATATATATATATATATATATATATATATATATATATATATATATATACATATATATATACATATATATATATATATATATATATATATATATATATATATATATATATATTATTGAACTTATTTCTAATTATATGAGCTCTAGTTGTACTGAGCATATCTTATATGTTTAAGTTACTTTTTTGTAATTAGCCTTTTTCTATTGGATCTATCCTTGTAGGTCCACCTAGGCTTGTAGTTTATTAAGTACAGATACCACAAATTAGTTTGTGAATATTTTTGTTTACTACTCTTACTTGTGGCAGCTTAGTTCAATTGGGCAATTAACTTTTCTTTAGATGTGGGCAATTAGTTCAAGCCTTTATTTAGCCTATGGATTAATCATAGTTTTTTTTTTAATACCTACAATAGCCTACCTATAAAATGGCTAAATACAGATGAAGAGGTTAAAAATGCTCTATAAACTCAAGGAGAATTAGGTTAGGTTAATATGATAAATACATGGACGTTAGGGGATTTTTCACCCTCCCCCTTTGAAAAAGCCACTTGCTTTTTCAAAGGGGGAGGGTGAAAAATGCAGTGAAACAAAAGTTAGTCACACATCTGCGGTTAGACGGCAGGTACTGAGACAGTTCCAGGTGAAACAATTGATAAATTATAATTGTACAAATTCTGAAACAGCTCTAACAAATATCATAGATTATAAAAGGGAGAATATTGCTACAAGGTTTATAGTTACCAAAAGGAGAGGAGTGATAGCTATTCATTCATGAACTACTTGAATGGCTATAAATGCTATTCGTATGAATCTAGCGTTCAGATGTAGTCACTGTTATGAAAACATTTGTTGAGGAAAGAATAAGTGTTTAATTTTCATTACTTGGAAAATAGTAATCACTTATGTGTATGACTTAATATCTTTTTTCCCTTGGTATTTGATGTACTGTGAATCGAACTGAATTTCATTATCAGTAAGGATTAGTAAGATTTTGGAGTGTCATACAACTCTGCTCCTTCCAGTATAGGTGGAACCCCTTTGGATTCATTTATAATTATCACACTAAATACTTTATAAATAGTTTTTAAAGCTTCAAGTTGTTTTTAGTTATGTACCACTCTTTAGTAAGTTAAATAAAACATTATTTTTCTTTTCCCATGCTATCATGTTGACCCAAATAAACGCTCCCATTTTATAGTGTCATAATACATTAGTCCTGGATATATATACAACCCAGGGCAGTGGGATCTGCTTTACCCCCAAAAGCTCCTGCTTTCAGATACAGAGATTCTCCCTAAGGATTGTGAGGAGGGTGGGCTCTCTGTGCTTAGCAGTCATGCCAGGATCATCAACAGGAGCATCAGGAATACAGGATCCCAGGAGCAGCATAACCAGTACAATCTGCTCTTCAGTGGGCTTGCAGAGGCCAAGGGGCCCATCCTACCCACAGATCTCATCTGGTTCAGCTATCCCCCTATTATAGATTCAATCAAAGGTACATATTTACATAGTAATTGAGTTTGAAGAAAGACTTTTAGTCCATCAAGTTTAACCTTTTTATAACTCTTCTGATCTGTTGTAATATGTGGATTATTAGTTAAGTGTTCTAGAGGAAGGCAAAAGGAAAATAAAACATTGAAACATTGCCATTGTCTCATACTGGCAATTGGATTCCTCCATGGATCAATACTCCTTCTTTAGTTATCCAGGATAACCCTGAATACCCTTTTTATAAAAATAAAAAAATCTAATCCCTTTTTAAAGTGATTTATCAAATCCACTGTCACAACCTCCTTTTGGAGAGAATTCCAAAGTTTAACCACCCTTATTGTGAAGAACCCTTTTCTTTCTTTAAGGTGAAGTCCTTGGATGTAATTATATAAGGAACTCATATCAATCCATCTGGTTCTTCAGTCTCCTTTTCATAGGATAGCAGCAGAGGTTAAGGATACAACTTGATTATAGGCCATTCCCGCAAAGAATCACACCATTTGTCCTAGAATGGGCATACCTACGGTATATTTATCAGTTCCCCACTTTTTATTCTTACATGCCAAACATCAAGGAACAATTACCTTAACAAATCATAATCATACCTTTGGAAATAACTTATTTACCCCTGTGTGGTTTAGGTATTCCAGGCAGGGCCCAGTGCCAGCTATTAGCTACCTCCTGTCAGAATCTTGGCACACCAGGTGTTGATAAGATAAGGTGAGCCATGGAACCAGAATCCCTGGGAAGGTTTAAACCTGATTAGGGGAATGTATTTGTTATTAGCATAATGCAATAGGTGCACCATAAAACACACTCTACATAAAAAAGAATGGCCCTAGAAATAGAAAATGGACCCAGAGCCTCTCGGCTCTAGTGACCTGGTGGAAAGGAGCTTTGTGGGTGCAGGGCATACAACTAGAGCTTGAGGAAAAAACATAATACAATATTTGTTGTTGATGTTCAGTCTTTCAGTTGTGTCTGACTCTAGATGACCATATGGACCACAGCATGCCGAGGCACATCTGTATTTCTGGTTGTGCTTATCCATATGGGTTTCCTGCTCATTCTGGGTGACCATAAATGGTATAACTCACAGCATCATTTTGGTACACAAGCCTCCTCACCACTACAAGGCAAGTGACATGGATCCTCATTCAATTGAGATTTCACATGTTACTATAGCCTGTAAGTGAGGTCGTAAGTTAATTTGCTATTCAATTGTTATCTTTTTTGTGGGCTCCACATGGGTTACGAATTACGTCCTTGGAAAAATTGCGATGGTTAAACCCGGAACTTATAATCTCCAGAAGCCTTTGACAGTCTTTCACAGCGCATGCCTTCTGATCACTAAAATCGCAAATTGCTATTCAATTGCAAAAATTACTCAACACCGCTTCCGCACTCAAGCCCGCAAATGCCAAATGGTGGCCCAAATCCTAGAGGTTCCAAATAGGACCTACAAAGGGTTTATAGACTAGCTTGGGGAAAGCAATGGAAAGCATTACAATTACATGCACAACAACTCCCAACTAGCAAAAAATAAAATGTTATATTCCTCAAAGGTTGTAATGGTCATGAATATGTCAATATGAAAAGCCACGCTGCAACATGCTGAAAGCAATTAAAGACACACTACCTCATTAAATTGCAACACAAATACATACAAATGGCTAACATATTAACCCTTTCTCACTCATAGAGGCTCTAATGTGGACCCTACAAATACAAAGATCATCTTATTACATCTCACTCATCACATCTACATTGGGAAAACAAATAGTGACCGGCCACTGGAGTGAGTTGCCAGTTCCTTCTCTAGTGGACTGTGATTTGTCTGACCTCTCTGCTATGACCTGCCCACCTACAGTGGCCCTACATGGTATAGTTCACAGCTTTATTTAGGTATACAAGCCCCTTCACCACCAACAGTTAGCAATCCACAAGGGAACCAGGGGAACATACACCACTCTAATGCACTAATGTAAATTGATTAACAGAAAACTTAATGGGAGGTCACCGAATGGGAATTGCTATACATCTTGGCACATGGCCACCAGCAATGTCGTGGGACGTTCCAGGATGGGCGTAGTGGCGATTTTCCCTGATGGAGGTGAGTTGGCTGTTGATCCATGTGCCTCTTCACAGCCTCCATGTGTGTTTGCTGCCCTTCCTGATGGGTTAGGGTAGAATGACGGGGCAAAAATGACGGGGCAATAAAATTGTAAGGCAGGTAATGCTGTTTGCCACAGAAATTTTGCTGTCATTGTAAGGACGGTCCTGATCTGCTTTTTGCGCTTATTGCAACTGTTACCCTTCCCTAGCCCCATTACCCCTCTAGACACTTTATCTGTCTATTTGGGACTCCCATGGCTGAAAAGACTGAGGAAAGTTAATATTGTGGCTCTTAGGGATTTATACGTTGATAATGAGATCAAAAAACTTGAGGATATAATAAGACTAGAGGCAAAATTAAGTGGTGGATGGTTCACTATAAATTCTTCCACTTGTTACAATCAAGAAGCTTACGCCTTTCGAAGAATTGATCTTAAATTGAAATATAAACCATTTGATATCTAAATCAAAAAAATTGATTAAGAATAGAGAAACTGAGCAAAAAACAAATGTTATGCTAAAATGGGAAAAGGAACTCAAAAACAACATTTCACTAGAAACTTTGTATAGAGCCTTTTCAATTACGGGAAGATATATAAAAATATGTTAAATATAGAGAATTACATAATAAAATATACAGCAGATGGGATCTAGATCCATTGAAGATGTCACACATCATGAGGGAAGTAAGTGATGGTTTCTGTTGGAGAGAATGTGGAGAAGTGGGATTTTTCAATCATATATGGTGGGATTGCCCACTTATTCAAAAGTTTTGGGAAAGATTTAACAAACACATTATAGCCGTGATCAAAGGGGAACTAAAAATCACACAGGAAGTGGCCCTTTTCCACATTTTCCCCACAGACCTAACACTGGAAGTAAAAGCCTTTTGGAGCCTATCTCATAGCCTCCAAATGGAGAAGAAGATAATCCCAAATTGGGCAGAAGTAGCTAAAAAGATAGACAATAATGGGGAATTAGAAAAAAAACTACACTGAAATGGAACTAATGAACAAATCCCATTGAAAATGGATAATCTGGTAAACAACAAAAGAAGCATAAAATATTTTTAGTTGTAACTTAATGAGCCACTGGACAAAGACTGACAAATACTTTAAACAGTCAAGTTGGAATAGAATTCATCCGTCCTACCCTGCCTTCCCAGACAGCTCCTGTTCATTGGTAACCTGGGTTTAACCGCAGTGCTCCAGACATTTTTATATATATATATATATATAAATATATATATATATATATATATATATTTTTTTTTTTTTTCTGCAATCATGTGAGCGAATGAATATGTATGGCAACTATAGTTAGAGGAAATGTATATTATGATCACATATATAGTTGTGAGCATGCGAGCTGTTGCTAACGCTTGCAGGCTTGCGCAGCGAGCCTGCGGCCCTCGCAAAGCGAGGGCCACAGTAGCTGGCAAGGAGCGCCTTTGGTGCTCCATGCCAGCAACTGCGGCCATCGCAAGAAATACGTGACGCGCTACGACCCATTCCGAACACGAGGTACGTAACACATACTATGCGGCACGTACCACACTAATATTAACCACCATTTTGACAACTACTACGCATAAAATGGCGCCTGGAACGCAAATTGTAAACTGGAACGCAAATAGCGCATGCGTATTGTGTTCTAACGGTCTCAGGCAACCTCAGGTTTATAAATTCAGCGTACTTTCCAGAAAATTCTACATTTCTACTCAGGTGATGAACGGAGTGACTTGATAGTTATCTGCTGCTTTTACTTGAGAAGAGAATCATTTCCTAATTTCCTACTTTACACTGTGCAAATTACAATTGAGAGGTAAGCTATAATATATTAAATTTTATTACCAAGACAGCAAAAAAAAATACAAACTTTAACGATGAAAATGGGATTCATCTATAGTGACATGTGACACGCACATTTATGTGTATAGGCCCTACAACAAACTATTGTTAACCGAAACTAATGAAACAAGTATATTTAAATGATATTAATTTACTTCAACTCATAGCAAAAAATAATATGACACTAATACATATGTTACCTGCAGCTCAATCTTTCCCCTTTTTTCACTATTCAAACAGACTCTGCATCAATAGCTTCACCCAAGAATTTGCACCGTGGACTGTCAAAGAGAATTACTTTTAAAGAACAGTAAGAAAGAAGAAGAAGAGGTAAGATAAAAAAATACATTACATGCTGAAAAAGACCATGCATTGCAAAATCAAAAACAAGAAATATACAAATAACCATTTAACTTTCTTTTTCAAACAGACACTATAAGAAGACTGCCGAATTAAGATTGGCAGGAAGGGACAAGAACCACACTTCAATCATGGTATAGTAGAAGAAGTAGAAAAAAAAGTCAATATATATGTTTCATGGCCGCCAATATAAAAATTCAAAGTAAAAAAAATAAAAGCAATACAAATTTAATAGAGCAAAACAACACAGTTCAACAAACGTCACAAACCCCTATACAATTTACAAAGATAGACAGTTTCAGAGAAAAAAATAAATAAAGAGGTGGCCACAAAACAGGATAGCATACGAAACATTAGCAACATACATAAAACAAAAGTATTCCTCCTCTTTACTGTAAAATAACCTCCAACCATCACCCACAAGCCAAATGCAGCAACCAAAAAGTGGTGAACACAAAACAGGATAAAACAAAAAAAGCCCAACATGACATAGAAAAGGCAATTAACATTCATTTTTACTGTCCAACAACATTTAATCCTCATAAAGAACACTAATTAAGCAAATAAAGTATGCAAAATATGGTGGACATAAAACAGGATTTAACCAAAAATCACACAAACAGATAGAAAAGTAAATTAATATTCTTCTTTACTGTTTAAGAACCTATAAGCCTTACAAAGAAGCCTAAATAAGCATGACAAAAGTGGTGGACACAAAACAGGTTAATACTAAAAACATTGTGATCATATCCAAAATAAGAAATACATTAATAATTACAGTAAAAACAAAAAGGATAACTGTAATATACAAATACAATTAAAGTATTTTAAAGAGTTGCTTTGCATCCATGTCAACAGAAAAAAAAAGACCAACAACAATAAGAACCACTAATTATAACCTTCACCAAAATATTACTGACACATTTGTCATTTACCTGTTATTTGGCTTTTACGGACAACAATGTTTAACAGTAAACTCAAACTTAAATGTAGCCCCCCCCCAAAAAAAAGAAATATAAAACAGCATAGTCTACAAAAGTGTCAAAGCACAGACTAAATAACATTTTTCATTCTCAATTACCAGCCCTAATGTACAATATTAAGCACAAAACCTAACTACACACATAAAATAGAATACTACAACAATACTAACCTTTTCACAGCCCCAACATATAAGCCTTTAAATAAAATATAAACAGACTATTACAACAATACACTGTACGACAAATTACAAAGACAAATTTTTGCCCTTTACTATGCCTATAAGCCAAAAGTACAACTAAAAAAGAAATTACCAAACCCCCAAAAATAGCAATTTCAATTAACACTATACACCTACTATATCTAGAAGAAGCTAAAATGTAATTACCTTGAATGTGCTATGCATGTAAGCCAAAATTGACAACCTACGACAGAAAGTAAAACCCAAAAAATAAAACACACTTATTTAACAATAGAAAGAAAGTTCTGCTACAATAAACTACAATCACATAGAAACAAACTGTTAATAAAAAAAAATAAACAAAATAAACTTAACATGTCAAACTAAACTAATGCTACATTATTTTCTTTTACAGATTAACATGGCTAATAACGACAGCAACCAAGAAAAGATAAGACGTCAAGCTAGAGAACGACAACAGAGAAGGACCATCCAGCAGACACCAGAACAGAAGGAAATTCGACGAGAAAAAGAACGCAAAAGAATTGCAAGCAAAAGACTATCACCTGCAAAAATTAAAGATACACCAATAAAAGCTACTAAGAAAACAAAGCATTTAGAACCTGTTCCTGAAACATCAGATGACATTTTACCTGAAAAAATAAAAGATTTACCAAAAAAAGACACCAAAAAAACAAAGCATTTACAACCTCTTCCTGAAACATCACATGACATTTCGACTGATGAATTTCAAATTGAAACTGATATATGCTTTGCAAATTGTCCTTTACTCAAGTCTTTAGCAGTAGAGGTTCATAATTGGGGTGACATGAATACTCAATGTCAGTTTTTTGAGGCTTATCATTTTAAACAGGAGAGACCCAGAAATGGCAAATTTATTAGTTGCTGTCAAAAAGGCAAGGTCAAACTTCCAGAAATAAAACAATTCCCAATCTATTTACAAAACATTATGACTGAAGTCCAAGGCCAAATTTACCATCAGACTTCCCATTTACATCCAGAGGAAGGAAAGCAAAGAAAATTTGCTCAACTATATGTCCTAGATACAATGGAAGCTGTTGACAAAAGTATGCAGCTGCAAGAAAAAAAAAATGCTTACCCACTGTTTTTATAGAGCTAGATAACATTATGGCCAATAATCCCTACACTAAAGCTTATAAAGAATTGGCATAAGTAGAAAATGAACAACAACTTCATGCAGAAAGACATCAATTACCAATCCCAAAGGTCAATATGGTGCTTAAAAGAGATAGACATACTGATAAACGTTGTTATAACTTGCCAACATCAAATGAGGTTGCAATGGTGTTTCAAAATGATTAAGGAGAACCACCATTTAAAAGAGACATTAGAATATATCCCAGAAATGAGGAGCAACAATTCATTAATATCAGTATCTTAAGTCCAAATTTAGATCCAATGACATACCCCATTTTTTTCCCACACGGAGAAGCAGGTTGGCAACCAAAATTAACACTTCCCAGTTACCCAAATGCTAAAGCCAGAATCAGAAATAATGTTTCTATGCTTGAATTTAAAGTAGCTCAAATTGCCATTCGAAATACATTTAATCCAATTTTATGTGGTGGAAAACTAACACAACAATGGATTATTGATTCATATTTGCAAGTTGAGGACAATAATTTAAACTTTATAAAATATCATCAAGATAAACTACGTGTAGAACAATATTATGGACTAATGGACTATGTTGCTGACGTGGCTACAAGCAGAGACATGACAGCTGGCAAAGCCATCATTTTACCATGTTCTTTTCAAGGATCTCCCCGAAATATGAGAGAAAGATACAATGATACTATGGCTATTGTCACCAAATTTGGCAAACCCAATTTATTTATTACATTTACATGTAATCCCCAATGGACAGAAATTACACAAAATTTACTTCTTGCCCATAGTCCTTCCGATAGACCAGATTTAGTAGCCAGAGTTTTTAAAATTAAATTAAATGAATTAATACGTGACATCACTATAAGTCACTTATTTGGCAAATGTCTTGCTTATGTATATACCATTGAATTTCCAAAAAGAGGCCTTCCACATGCACATCTCATAATACTTCAAGAAAAAGATAAATTAGATCCAGAACTATATGGTAGACTATATGAGATTGTTACTCATCGCATGATTCATGGACCCTGTGGCGAGCTTAATCCACAATCACCAAGAATGGAAAATAATAAATGTTCAAAAGATTTTCAAAAAGATTATAGAGACAAAACGTATGCCAATTGTGATGGCTATCCACTTTATAAAAGAAGAGAAGGAGATAGTGCAATTATTCGTGGGAAAAAAGTTGACAATAGATATGTAGTACCCTACAATCCACATTTACTCATGATGTATAATGCACACATTAATGTAGAAGCCTGCACTTCCATCAAATCCAATAAATATGTGTACAAATATATTTACAAAGGCTATGATGCAGCTACTGTAGTCGTCAAAATTGCAGACAACCCAGAAAGTACTGAGTTAGTACATGATGAACTTGCATCTCATGTAGATGCTTGCTATGTAAGTGCACCAGAAGCTATGTGGTGCCTTTTAACATTTTAAATGCATGATAGATCACATGCAGTATATAGATTAGCAGTACATTTGCCACAAAGACATTTAGTGTATTTCCATGCTGGAAATGAAAGTAGTGCATTGGCCCAAAGTGAGCATCGTCACACTACACTAACTGCATGGTTTGAATTAAATTCGAGAGATTCAGAAGCAACACAATTCTTATATATTGAAATTCCATATCACTATGTTTTTGTGAATAGATTATGGAGACCTAGAAAAAGCAGAGGAAATAAAATAATCCCAAGAATTTACACAGTCTGTCCAAGAGATCTTGAACGCTTCTGCTTATGACTATTACTTTTAAATGTTCCTGGAGCACAAAGTTTTGAACACTTAAGAACTGTTAATTACATAGTATATGAATCCTTCCATTTAGCTGCAAGACATAGAAACTTACTAGCTGATGATACAGAATGGGAAAGATGTCTAGAAGAAGCAGCACTATGTCAAATGCCACGGCAGATGAGGGAACAATTTGCATTTATTTGTATCTTCTCAAATGCTTTAAATGTATTAGCTTTGTGGGACACATTTAAAAGTGATATGGCTGAAGACTTTATGCAACGATATAATGAACCTATTGCACACTTAAAAGCGTTAATGGAAATCCAAGAAGTATTTTTAACTCATGGATTAAGTTGCGCAAGTTTTAATTTGCCTGATCCGGGTCTTATAGATGACATAAACTTTGAAGACTATGACATTCAACTACAAGCAGAAAGAACAGAAGAAAGACTTGCAACTTTAAATACGTTACAATTGCAGGCATTTAATGCCATTAAAAATGCAATAGATGATGACATGGTCAAAGAGCATTATTTCTATCTTGATGGACCTGGCGGATCAGGAAAAACATATCTATAAAATTTATTAATTTGTATGAGCACAAGGTCAAATAGCACTGCCGTTTGCCACTACTGGAATTGCTGCACTTTTGTTAGAAGGTGGAAGAACTGTACATAGTGACCTTAAACTTCCAGTGCCTATTTTAGAAACCTCTGTGTCAGATATTCGCATGACATCATTACAAGCAAAAAAATTGAAAAAAAGTAAATTAATTATAATACATGAGGCCACAATGATGTCATGCTATGCCCTCCAATGTATTGACCGTTTGCTTCGTGAAGTCATGGGTAATACTTTTCCATTTGGTGGAAAGGTAATGTTGTTAGGTGGCGATTTTAGACAAACATTACCTGTTGTTGTACATGGAAATCGAACTGACATTATCGAAAAGCTGTATAAAGTCAAGCACACTATGGAAACATTTTACCCATCTTCAACTGCAAAAAAATATGAGATCAGAAGGCCAAACTGATTTCAATGATTGGCTTATTATTGGAGAAGGCAGAACAGAAAACATAGCAAATTTACCTGACGACACTGTGCACATCCCACCTCATATGATTTGTCACCAAGATCTTATATCGGCTATATTTGAAGGTAGCAGAAATAACCAGGAATATTCAGAGCTTGCCAACCAAGTCATCCTAACATGTAAAAATAAGGATGTATTAATGCTCAATAATGAAATCTTTAAAAAAATTAATGCACCCGAATGAAATGATCACAGTGCTGATTCTATACTTGCTGATGACAAAGAAAGGGAAGCAAACTTTTCCACTGAATTCATAAACTCATTAACTCCTTCTGGAATGCCACCACATATTTTACAGCTAAAGAAAGATGCAATTGTCATGTTACTGTGAAATATGAACCCCAAAAAAAGCCTATGCAATGGTACAAGATTAATTGTTCAACTATTAAAGGACCATTTCATAGATGCTGAAATTTTAACTGGTACCCATAAAGGAGAGAGAGTTTCATACCAAGAATAGATTTAGCACCAAGTGAAAGTAGTCTCCCTTTTATACTTTAAAGAAGACAATTTCCCATCATTATGGCATTTGCCATGATCATTAATAAATCACAAGGACAAACTTTCAAATCTGTGGGTATTTTCTTAGACCAACCAGTATTTGCACATGGTCAATTGTACGTTGCGTTATCACGGTGCAAAAATCCACAGGCTATTAAAGTTTACATTGAAAAGAATAAAAGTCAAGGTGATTTATTAGAAGATGGACACATTTTTACTAAAAACATTGTCTACTATGAAGTACTGTAACTTTCTATCAAACAAACTAAAGCCAGGCAAAACTAATTTAAAAGCAAACGCAAACAAGTAAAAAACCACAATATAACAACAATTTTTTTACAAAAAGTACACACAACTGTCCATTTCCTTCAAAGGGTCATTATTATGCCACAGAAATTAGTTTAGAACAACAATATTTTAATATTAAACTACATAAAATTGTCAAACACATACAGAAAAGTCATTACACATCTGGAACAACTTTTTTGAGAACCACTTTTCCACAGACAAAACCATTTAAAACAATTACTACACCAACAAACAAAGGTCAACCATTGAAAACTACATATCAATAATTTATGGAAGTACTGTTTATGCATGATTAGCCTCACAAAACACTTGCTTTGCATTATTTTTACAAATTCTGTTCAAATGTTATTTAACTATGTTACTGTTTCTAATGTTACAAGTATGAAAAAAATTGTTTCAAGTTCCTTACTTAGACGCATAAGAAAGTTCAAGTTTCAAAAAATATACTTTCAAGTTCCTTACTTACACATATTACAAAGTTCATGTTAACAGCACAACCACGTTTTGAGGCACAATGTAAATATTATCTTTTATGTTAAACATTAATCCAGGGAGTAATACAATCGCCAGTTAATGGGGTCAGGAAGGAATTAATTTTTTTCCCGCTTTCAGACAATTGGTACGTTTCAAAGAGGTTTTTTTCTGTTTGCCTTCCTCTGGATTCAATGTATATTTAAGTTAACAATTGTTCAGATAGAACTTGCATGTTAAAAAACCATTACCTCAAGTTTACAATACTGATTAATTTCAAGTTCAACTGTTCTTACATTCAAATGTTAATAATTTTACTACAAAACTCTTTAACAGTTACTTAAGAACAAAAGAAAATCTTAAAAAAAAAAAACATGGTTAATATAAGAATTGTACTTATTTTGACATAACTAAAACCTTACAAGTGTCAAATACGTATATTACTAACTAAACAACTTTACAAACATACACATCTCATTGCCGTCATTTTTTGACGGGCAAGTCGCTAGTTTAATTTATAAGTATGAAGTTGCATGTTCTATTAATATATTTACATTGTTTGATGTCACGTTTGATATGACCTTTTTTTTGGGAATGTATGTGAATAATCAATAAATTGTATTTAAAAAAAAAAAAAGAAATGGACAAGACTGTTCATTAATATCATGGGTGTGGTGTGGACGGATCCCAGGAGAGGATGAGGCTTGTGGGAAAAAGGGGATACCTAAAGAGGGTAATGTCGTAGTATAGAATAAGCATAATGCATAGCACCTACCAGGCTAACATGTAGTCACTGCACCACTGCAACCGGAATCTGATGAAAAAAAAAAGGATCATCAGAAATCACTTCATTTAATTGAAGAAACCATTAAACTTGTCTAGATCTGCTCAATGAAAGAGATGATTGAAACGCTGGAATTTGTAATCCAATCCAGTTTCACACATACAATGTGTTGAAAAAATAATAATCTGAAAAAAAGTGGTCAACAAAAAAAACTGGTGGAGGATTAAAAAAAAAAAATCAGCATGCATGTACAGTACAGTGCTAAAAACTGTAACTGCAACAATATACCAACTCACCTGATTCCCATCTGCAAGCATTACTATTAGCTAGTTCTCTGCATAACTCACTGGCCATGACCAATAATAATGATGTGTCATCTCACAATAAATTCTTAGCTGTGACCAGCGTCAGTGGTCAAGGTGTACTATCACCTTCTCCATATGATATTGTTAATCAACATTGATATCACATCCATCAGCTATACAGCTGTTAGCACATGTTAAAGTATACTCATGATATCAGCAATAGGGGGAAATACCCATTAATACAGAGAGGACACAAAGGTCAGCAGCAAGATTCAATGTTACTTACATCAGACCCAAGGATCTGTTTTCAGACTGATATTGAGGTCAGGATAACATGCTTCACTAGTGCATATATCAATGCTGGCTGTCATTAACATGTTATTGTGAAACTCTGCAAGTCCACTGCCATAGCGGTATTAGTCTACATTTAGGCTAACAACAATCACGTCTTAGATATATGGGTATATGATAGCTTTAAGATTGTGGGAGCTACATGTTAAGAGGGGTCTGTCATTGAAGCAATGTCTACCCGAGAGGCACTGTGAAAACCTTACACCTCATACATTTTCTTCACAATGCTTGCAGATGCAGAAGATTCTTTCATGGACCTGAATTGTACCTAAAACAAAACAACCCCACCCCCAAAAAACACCTACAAAATAAGGCCTTAAAAAAATAGGGACTGCAGCATCTCTTCTCAACAGCATTCCTCAGTGACCATCAATTGGTGAAATGTTAAACAGAACCCTACGTGTTCACAGAGAAGAGGACCATGGACCATGAGATGGGAGGAAGCCATCTGCATACAAAATATGTATATAAGAAATTGTAACAAATTGTGGGGTGGGTGTATGGAGTGACCTAGCTCTACAGTGCCTTGAAAAAGTATTCACCCCCCTTGACTTTTTACCTAGTTTGTTACATTACAGCCTTAAGTTCAATGGTTTGTTAATCTGATTTTTTTGTGCTGGAGCAGAACACAATAGTCTAAGTTGGTGAAGTGAAATGAGAAAAATATATCCATTATAACTATTCTTTACAAATAAAAAACAGAAAATTGGCATGTGCATAAGTATTCACCCCCTTTGTTATGAAACCCATAAAAAGCTCTGAAGTCACATAATTAGTGAATTGATGTCCACCTGTATGCAATCTAAGTGTCACATGATCTGTCATTACATATACACACTTACACATCCATCCAAATCTTTGATGATCCCCAGGAGCACCATCAAATCTATCATAACCAAATGGAAAGAACATGGCACAACAGCAAACCTGCCAAGCGACGGCCGCCCACCAAAACTCACGGACCGGGCAAGGAGGGCATTAATCAGAGAGGCAGCACAGAAACCTATGGTAACCCTGGAGGAGCTGCAGAGTTCCATAGCAGAGACTGGAGTATCTGTACATAGGACGACAATAGCCGTACGCTCCATAGAGTTGGGCTTTATGGCAGAGTTGCCAGAAGAAAGCCATTACTTTCAGCAAAAAACTAAATGGCACATTTTGAGTTTGTGAAAAGGCATGTGGGAGACTCCCAAAATGTATGGAGTCAGGTGCTCTGGTCTGAAAAGACTAAAATTGGACATTTTGGCCATCAAAGAAAAAGTTATGTCTGGCGCAAACCCAACACATCACATCACATCACCCAAAGAACACCATCCCCACAGTGAAACATGGTGGTGGCAGCATCATGCTGTGGGGATGTTTTTCAGCAGCTGGGACTGGGAAACTCGTCAGAGTTGAGGGAAAGCTGGATGGTGCTGAATACATGGATATTATTTAGCAAAACCTGTACCACTCGTGCGTGATTTGAGGCTAGGATGGAGGTTCACCTTCCAGCAGGACAATGAACCCAAACACACTGCTAAAGCAACACTTGAGTGGTTTAAGGGGAAACATATAAATGCATTGGAATGGTTTAGTCAAAGCCCAGACCTCAATCCAATAGAAAATCCGTGGTCAGACTTAAAGACTGGTGGTCACAAGCGCAAACCATGCAACTTGAAGGAGCTGGAGCTGTTTTGCAAGGAGGAATGGGCAAAAAACCCAATGGTAAGATGTGGCAAGCTCATAAAGACTTATCCAAAGCGACTTGGAGCTGTGATTGCCGCAAAGGTGGCTCTACAAAGTATTGACTTTAGGGGGGTAAATAGTTATGCACATTGACTTTTTCTGTTATTTTGTCCTTTTTTGTTGTTTGGTTCACAATAAAAAAAACATCTTCAAAGTTGTGGGCATGTTCTGTAAATTAAATTAGGGAAAACCTCAAACAATCCATGTTAATTCCAGGTTGTGAGGCAACAAAACAAAAAATGCCAAGCCGAGTGTATACTTTTGCAAGGCACTGTATGTGTCTCAATGTGTGTTCTTTAAATTATGTGTATTACTATTATGTGTAATGTTGTGGAGAAATACAAATACCCAAACATTATTTAGTACTATATATATATATATACACTAGCGACTTGCCCGTCAAAAAATGAATAAAAATTGTGTTGTGAAATTTGTTTGCAACACAAAATGAGTCAGCTACATTTGTCCCTTTTTTTTTTCTAAAAATAAATACACATTAATTTTTTTAACTTTTTATTTTTTTAACTTTCAACTTATATTTTACCAACATATTTTTTTGTTTTTCAATCTTCAGTCTTTTAATTGTGATATATATAATAATATAATAATGTCTTACTTTTTAATGCATACATATTGTAAAGTCTATCATGAAAGTTTGCAACATGCAACAATACTAACACTTTTCAATACATATTTATCACTGAGTAACTGCGGACTATATTAACTTAGAGTAAGTAAATTGTTTTAACAATAGCATGCTTTTTATCATTTGTAACATTTTTGTTAAACTCTTATTAAACTAAATTAGCATTGAATCCAGAGGAAGGCAAACAATAAAAAAACCCTATTGAAACTTTTGTACCAATTGTATCAAAGAGGGAAAAAAATGAATTCTTCCTGACCCCATTAACTGGCGATCGGATTACTCCCTCAATCAATAATTTGTCTTTATTAAATAATATATTTCCAATTATTATGAAATGCTTCAACTTTATACTAACAATACATGTTTGACTATACAACATATATATTTAACAAACTTTTTAAAACATTTTACAAAACACATATTTAACATCTTAAATTGTAACCTCAAACAATAACATTTAACTCTTGTAAATCATGAAAAAGTCAGTTAATTGTTTTGTGGGGCCAATCATGTTAATATGGAACTTTGAACCTATTCCAATCTGTTTAAGGATATTTTCCTGTTGTTTTTGTTGTCATTTTTTTTGTTTTTTTCTGTTTGTCCTTTCTGCAAATATCACATAGATTTTCATAAGTGAAATAGTGGTCCCCTATTTAAAGAGTCCCAGATGACTTTAATTTTGTACTGGAAGTCAAATCACTGTTCTCTATGTTTTTTTTGTCCATTCTTTAGATGTTTTACTTGAAATATTGTTTTTGTGCAATCATATTGATTACCATAAAATGTTGGCATTAAAATGAAACCATTGTCCTCTATCTTTCCAACACCTCATAGTAGACAATGTTTTTGGTGTAAACACATCCATCGTCCAATAAATGACCCTGAGTATCCTTTTCTTCAACATGCACTTTAATTTATTTTGGATTAGTGCACCTTGAAAAAGCCACGTAGAGTTGCCCATGTACAAAAACTGCTTCCTTTAAAAAAATCCCAACCGACTTAAAAGTTTGTCATTGGGATTTATTGATGGTTATGGCAAATGCCATGATAACTGGAAATTGTCTCCTTTGAAGGACAAAAGGTAAACCACTCTCACTTGAAGCTAAATCAATTCTTGGTATAAAAACTCGTTCACCTTTATGGTTCCCAGTTATACTTTCTGCATGTATAAAATTATCTTTTAACTCATGCACAATTAATCTGGTCCCATTACAAAGTCCTTTTTTTGGATTCATATTTCGCAATAACATGACAATTGCGCCTTTTTTCAATTGTAAAATATGTGGTGGCATTCCAGATGGTGTTAACGAATTGATAAATTTGATACTAAAATTCGAGTCTTTATCATCAGACAGAATCGAATCTGCACTGTAATAATTCTTTTGTGGTGCATTGATGTATTTTAAAATTTCGTTATTTACATTCAAGGCATCGATATTTTTTGATGTTAATATCACTTTGTTTGCAATGTCTGAGTAATCCTCATTATTAAGAGTGTTTAGAAATATGGCTGATATGAGTGATTCATTGCAAACCATTTCTGATGGAATTTCAATGGTATCATTTGGTAAATGCTGTATTTCTGGATGTTTTCCTTCTCTGATTTTAATGAGCCAATCATTGAATTCATTTTGGCCTTCAGATCTCATATATAATTCTAATTTGAGATGTGTAAATATTTGCCACAGTTTACTGGTCTTGATACATGTTTCAATGATCTCCGTTCTATTTCTGTGTGGCACAACAGGTAATGTTTGCCTAAAATCTCCTCCTAACAGCATCGTCTTTCCACCAAATGGCAACTTATTATCCATCACTTCTTTTAAAAATCTGTCAATACATTGCAATGCATGACATGACATAATTGTTGGCTCGTCTATGATAGTTTAGTTAGTTTAAATTGTTTTGCTTGTAAGGAATTCAATCAAATATCTGACACTGATGTTTCCAAAATGGGAACTGGCAGCTTAAATCCACTATGCAGAGTTCTACCACCATCTAACAAAAGTGCAGCAATTCCAGTTGTTGCAAATGGCATAGCTATCTGACCCAGTGATCGAATATAACTCATCAACAATTGTACAGATAAGTTATTCCTGATCCACCTGGGCCATCTAGATAGAAATACCGGTCTTTGACCATTTCATCATCTGTAGCATTTGTGATAGCATGAAATGCTTCTAACTGTAAAGTATTTAAAGTTGGCTGTTTTTCTTGGGTTTTTTGTTTTTGTAGCTCAGTGTCATAATCATAAAAATTGATGTCATCTATAAGTCCTGGATCTGGTAAATTAAAACTTGCACAATTTAATCCATGAGCCAACAATATTTCTTGAATTTCCATCAATGTTTTTAACAGAGCTATTGGTTCTCTGTAACGTTTCAAGAAATCTTCTGACATGTTTAATTTAAATGTTTCCCACAAAGTGAAAGCATCAGGTACATTGCAAAATATGCAAATGAATGCAAATTGTTGTCTCATTTGCTTTGGCATTTGACATAGTGCTGCTTCTTCCAGACACCTCTCCCATTCTGTATCATCAGCTATGAAATTTTGATGTCTTGCAGCTAATAGGAATGTATCATAAACTATGTCATTCACTGTACGTAAATGCTCAAAACTCTGTGCACTGGGAACATGTAGCAGAAGTAATCTTAAGCTGAAACGTTCAATGTCCCTTGGACTGACGGTATAAATGCGTGGTATAATTTTATGTGCATCTCTTCTTGTCGCCATAGACCATTTACAAATACATAGTGATATGGTATCTCTATGTATAAAAATTGTCTGGCCTGCATATCCTGACAGTTTAATTTAAACCATGCAGTTAGTGTGGTATCTCTGTCTTCACTTTGATATAATGCAGTTCTTTCATTTCCTGCAGTAAAGCAAACCAACTGTCTTTGAGGCAAATTTACAGCTAAACAATAGATAGCATGTGACCGATCATGCATCTCAAATTTCAAAAGGCGCCACATTGCTTCAGGAGCACTCACATACCGAGCATCTAAATACTTTGATAGTTCATCATGTAAAATTGGATTTTCGTTTTCATTTGCAGCACCTTGTACAACAACAGTAGCTGCGTAATATCCTTTGTATATATATTTATACACATACTTAATTGATTTAATCGAAGTGCAAGCCTCCACATTGATGTGTGCATTGTACTTGATGAGCAAATGTGGATTGTATGGAACGACAAATCTATTATCAACCTTTTGGCCACGGATAATAGCTGTTTGTCCTTGTGTTCTTTTATACAAAGGATATCCATCACAATTTGCATAAGTTTGCATTTGAAATTGTTTTGGAAATTCTTTAGTACATTTTTTATTTTCCATACATGGTGAATTAGGATTCATCTCTCCACATGGGCCATGAATCATTCTATGTGTAACAATCTCCCAAAGTTTTTTATATTTTTCTTGGTCTGGCAATTGTGCTGAAATTACTGAATCCACTCTCTCTGCAGTGTTCAACTTATCTTTTTCCTGCAGTATTAAAAGTATGTGAGCATGTGGCAATCCTCTTTTTTGAAATTCAATGGTGTAAACAAAAGCCACACATTGTCCAAATAAGTGTGCTTTAGTGATATCATGTATTAATGAATTGAGTTTGATTTTGAATACTCTTGCCACTAAATCTGGTCGGTCAGAAGTAGTTTGTCCCAGATTCAAATTTTCCTTGATCTCTGGCCATTGTGGATTACATGTAAATGTAATAAATAAATCTGGTTTTCCAAATTTTGTGCCAATAGCCATGGCATCATTATACCTTTCTCACATATTGCGAGGAGATCCTTGGAAAGTGGATGGCAAAATAATTGCTCTTCCAGCTGGAATGTCTCTGTTGGAAGCTAAATCTGCCACATAATCCATTAATCCACAATACTGTTCTACTCGTAATTTATTTTGTTGAAATTTAATGAAATTTAGATTATTGGCTTCAACTTGTAAATATGAATCAATAATCCATTGTTGAGTGAGTTTGCCTCCATGTAAAATTGGATTAAAACAATCCCGGATAGCAGTTTGTGCCACTTTATATTCCAGCATGGAAATATTAGATCTAATATGAAGTTTAGTATTGGAATAACTTTCCAATTGTAATTTTGGTTCCCATCCAGGTTCCCCATTTGGAAAGAAAATGGGATATGTCATTGGATCTAAATTACAGCTTAATATATTGATGTTGATAAATGGTTGTTCTTCATTGCGTGGATATATTCTAATATCCCGCTGAAAAGGTGGTTCACCATCTTCATTTTTAAACACCATGGCAACCTCATTTACTGTCAGTAAATTATATCTTCTTTGATCAGTGTTGCAATCTCTTTTTAACACCATATTTACTCTTGGTGTAGGCAAATGATGTCTTTCAGCATGTTCCTGTTGTTCTTTTTCAAGCTGTGCTAATTGTTTGTATGCTTGACTATATGGGTTTTTTTGCATAATTTTATCCAGCTGTTCAAAGACTATGTGCAAACACTGTTTATTTTCTGGAAGTGTCATTCCATTGTATCTAAGACATATAACTGTGCAAATTTCCTTTGCTCTCCTTCTTGTGGGAGTAAATGTGAAGTTCGTGGTAAATTTAACCTTGAACTCTAAAACAGTAAGGTCAGTACATTTTCTGCTAATGTTGCACCCATTGAAGCAAATGAAATTGCACTGTTATAAGACCTTATGTTTTGTTTGAAATTATTATAATTTGGAAATGTTGGATCGCTCATAATGCATTCTAAATAATATGGAAATGGGTGTCTTAGTGGAAGTTTCACCTTTCCTTTCTGACAGCAACTAATGAAATTTCCGTCAGTAGGTCTTTCCTTTATAAAATGATATGACCCACAAAACTGACAAACCACATTAAGTAACCCACAATAATGAGTATCTACTTGTACTGCAGTAGTAAACACATTGTCATGCATTTCTTGAACATAGATATAAGACCCACTTTCTATATGTACATTGTTTTCTTGTGTGTCTACATTTAAGTCATTCTGCAAAATAGAATCATTGGACAATGGTTCACAGAGATGTTTTTGTTTACTTTTACATTTCTTGGAAGCCCCAACACACTCACTTGCAGCTTTCTTAATCATCTTTCTTTTATTTAAAAGTCTCTGTCGATCTTCTTCTCGCAAGCGTTGTGAAGTTTCCTGTGTCTGAGCATCTCTCCACCTTTGCTTCCTTTCCCTTGCCAATCTTCTTTTGCGTTCATTTTTGTCTTCTCCATTATCCGCCATTTTAATCTGTAATTGTAAATAGAGATGTCATTTTTGTTTGTTCTTTGTTTTCTATACATTTTTTGTTTTACTTTTTGTACTGTTCCATTAAAGTTGATAAAAAAAATAATCAAGCATTTTAAAATGTTGTACTTTTTTAGAATGAAATAAATGAAACCATTTTTCAAAGTATTTTATTGACATATATTATACAGGAAATAGCTGCACATATATATATTTATAGTAAATAGCTGCACATATATATATTTATATTATTATCCTTCAATTCCATTCATTCTTAATTTAATTCACTGCATAGCAGTTGTAAGCTTCTTATTTTTTTGTACTATTATTATTAATTAGTATTGTCTTTTCAACTTTACATAAGTGCATGTTAAAAATTGTTGCAAAGTTATGACTAAATATTATATGTTAATGACTCAATAAGTACTCTCCATTTTCACAAAATATAATATAGCCTTTTTGTATGCATCACTACAAAATTAAATGTTATACCTGTGAAGATGATGTTGATGTTGTTCAAAGGTTGCAAACGTCATGCTGTGTGTTGATTCCCTTGCAGATCCAAATAAACTGTTAAATCAAATTGAGACTATTTTTAATATTTTTCTTCATCCATATTATTAAATGAACATCAACAGACATATATTTGGCTCGATTAAAAACCTAAAAGCATATTCTTTAATATCTTGCTGTAGTAATATAATTCAAATTCTGTACCTGTCAAAATTATATTTCTGATGTTCAATGTGTCCAAACATCACTGTCTCTGCTCATTCAGCTACAGTTCACTGCAATTATACAAAATAGTAATATTAATGTATAATATGTTGCTTCATCTGTATCAATCAATAAGGCTTAACATACATATGTTTGCATAGATTAAAAACATGAAATAAATATATCAATCAATCAGCATGAACACACATATGTTAGCATAGATTAAAAACATACAATCAATATTCCTGTTAGTCTTTAAATAAGACTCAATTAATGTGTATTAATCTTAAATTAATGTCTGACTAAATATAACGTCAAGACGTAAGCATGAGTCTATTCCCTTTTTTTTTTTTTTGAGGGGTATTTTAAAATGAGTATGTTACAACTGAATTATTAAAATAATGTACATTACTAATGAAATAAAAATCAATTAATGTTCATTATATTAAAGTAATGTCTGACGTCAAGATGTAAGCATGAGTATATATATATATTTTTTTTCTTTTGGTTTATTTTATACTAAATATCTAAGAACTGAATTATTAAAATAATGTACAATAATAATTAATTAATCAATGTGTTCCTTTTTTATGCACATTCTTAAACGTTAACCTTTTTTGTTATTAATGATTAGTAATGATTAATTAATTAATTAATTAATTAAATAAAGTACATTATGAATGTTATTTACAATTCTTTCACACAGGTAATCACGATATATAACACATTAATTATTAAATTAATGTACATTAATAATTAATGAATCAATGTGTTGCTTTTTTATTCACATTTTAAACGTTAACTATTTTTGATATTAATGATTCATTATTTATTTAATGTACATTATGAATGTTATTGACAATTCTTTCACACAGGTAAGCACGATATTATTTTTCTATTAATTAAATTTACTATTTTTTTTTATTTATTTATTAAGTAAGTAACAATTTAGTAATTAAAAATTATAAATGTTATTTACCTTTTTTAATGTAATATTGCTGAAGCAGTATCCCGAAGAGCTAACAATCTCTTGAGATTTTCCGGCATCAGAAAATGTCCAGTCAGCCTGTCATCACCTGCTGAGAAAGTGTCAGTTATGTGTCAAGTGTGCCCTATTTATAGGCTTTGTGCGCGAGCCAAATGCATTGTGTTAGGCGGGAAATCCGCTGTTTCGTGAGACAAATGCATTGTTTTAGGCGGGAAATCTGATGTGCCGCGAGACAAAGGCGGGAAATCTGTGTTAATGCGTAAATGTGTAATTGCTTTTCTGACTTTTTTACTTATTGTGCGGTTATTGCGCATTGTTTGTCTCGTTGTTTTTCGAGCACATACGTCTGTGGCTGTGTTTTACGCAGTTCGTAGTAGTATAGCCTCGTTTTCATTTTTTTCGGCGGCCATTTTTTTCTTGCTTAGCCGATTTTCGATCTTTCTAACTTGTCTAAATTGATGTAAATTGGAGTTCCACTTCACTCCCAGACTGCCTGGTTCCCCATGCTGTAAGTGAACTTTTTGTTATTTTTTTGTGTGTATTTAGTGTTTTTTAATTGTTTTGATTCCGCCGCTTATCTCGTAATTTTTTTCAGGTAGTATTTTTTTTTCTAAGTCCCGCGTCTTGTGTAAAAAAGTGCTACGGATTAACGGCTGGCCTCGGTACGCGAGGCTCGCCTGCAATGAGCACCTGCTCCGCCCATTGCCAAAGTGCTACGATTTAACGGCTCACCTCGCTGCGCGAGGCTCGCCTGCAATGAGCGCAGCAGGCGCTCATTGCCAAAGTGCTACGGTTTAACGGCTCGCCTCGCTGCACGAGGCGAGCCGGGCGATGAGCGCCTGCGGCGCTCATCGCTAAGTCAGACGCACGACGCAACACAGCGTGACAACGAATCGTAGTTGGACAATTATAATATGTGATATATATATATATATATATATATATATATACAGTATATATATATACTGTATATATGTATAGCACTTGTGATATTTGGCTAACTTTAACTCTGAAACATGTTCCAGATTTAGCAAGCTTACTAGAAGTCATCATCAAATCTTAACGCTAAACAAAATGTACTCCAGCAGTCCACAAGGTCAAAGCCAAGCATGATCAACAACTTGACCTATGGGTAGAGATGACAACTTAAGGGTGTTGTGTGCAGATAATGTGACGTACCAGGTATGGTTGATGCATGCTAATTACATGTCCTATCTTTTATTGCATTGCAAAATATAAATAATATCTTACTGGTCTAGAAATAGTTGGTGGTGGAATGTACCATTTTCTTGAAGGTAATAATGGAATGTACCATTTCCTGTATGTAGGAAATACTATAAAGGTTTATTATTTGTATATATTTGTCATCAGCAGCAGACATTGTGAATGTTATTCTGTGACTGATCCACATGTGTCCAAATAAAGTGAAGAAAATCATAGGACTCTGACTGGGTTTTGGAGTAGAATGTCGGTTTGTGGATAGGTTTTAATTCTACAGTAATCTGTAAATATGTGTCAACAAGGATTAAGTGTAAAATCATAAATAGACTGCTTTCTATTGGCTGTGAGGCCTGTGTTGCGCTACATTACACTCAGTATCATAACTATGGGAGTGCACGGAGGGCGGACCACCCTGGGAGCCACCTCTTTGGGGGCGGCAGAATTGACCCCAACTGCCCCCTTCCTCAGGCTCCCTACCAGCCGCAAAGTACAGGAGTCACCAAGGGGAGGACCAGCTGGTCAAAGGAGCAGGCAGGTAAGGAGATTGGGAAGGTGAGTGGGACAAGGGTGGAATGAGAGAGAAGAGAAGAGGAGAGGAGAGTGACAGGGTGTGAGAGGGGGTAAAGAGAAAGGGGAATGGAGAGAGAGAGAGAGGGAGAGAGATAGGAAGATAGAGAGGGGGAGAGGGAGATTGAGAGAAACAGAGGGGGAGGGAGAGAGAGAGAGAGAGTAAAAGAGATTGAGAGTGAGGGGGAGAGAGGAAGAGAGATTAGAGAAGCAGGGAGAGAATGAGGGAGAGCAAGAGCGAAGGAGGTAGAGAGGGAAAAGGAGAGCGAAGGAGGGAGAGAGAGAAAAGGAGAGAAGGAGAGAGAGATAAGTAAGGATGAGAGTGAAGGAGAGAGAGAGGGAGAAGAAGGGAGAGAAGGGTGAGAGGGACAAGGAGGGATAGAGGGAGAGAGAGAAGGAGAGAAAGAGATGGAGGAGAAAAAGAGAGAGATAGAAAAGAGAGAAGGAGAGAGAAGATAAAGAAAGAGAGAGAAAGAGGGTGGAGAAAAATAATGAGAGAAGAGGAGAATGAAAGAAGGGAGAGAGAGAAAGAGAGAGAGAGAAAAGAAGGGGGAAGTGAGAGAAGAGGAGAGAAAGGAGGAAAGGTGACATAAATCAAAGGGAGGAAGAGAGTAGAGTGTGAGAGAGAGAGGAGGTAGGAAAGGTTAGGAGAGATAGGGGAGCAGTAGGAGAGATAAAGAGAAAGAAGATGAAGAAGGGTTCACTTTATGTATGTATATATATATATATATATATATATATATATAAATAAAAATAAGTTAATTGTGTATCTAGCTGCGCTTCTGGATTAAAAAGCAGTAACATTTTTGTTGTTTTGTGAAGCCTAAGGAGAGGGAAGAGACAGGTGGGGGGGGGGGGGGGGAAGAGACACAGAGGGAGAGGGTGGGGGAAGACACACATAGGGAAAGGGGGGGGAGAGACACAGAGGGAGGGCGGGAAGAGACACAGAAGGAGAGGGGGGAAAGAGACACAGAGGGAAAGGGGGGGAAGAGACACAGAGGGACAGGGGGTAAGAGACACAGATGGACACAAGGGGAAGTAGAAAGGAGGAGAGACTCGCAATGACCCCCAAAGGAGGCCAGTAAAGTAGAGGGGGAGAGGCTACCATTGTGTGGCAAACAGCATTGACAGGCTTCACTTTTTATTGCCATCATTTTTGATGGGCAAGTCGCTAGTATATATATACTAGCGACTTGCCCGTCAAAAATGACGGCAATAAAAACTGAAGCCTGGCAATGCTGTTTGCCACACAATGTAAGCCTCTCCCCCTCTACTTTACTGGCCTTGTGATGAGCCCCTTTGGAGCTCATTGCGAGTCTCTCCCTCTGTCTACTTCCTCCCTCGTGTCTTATTTCCCCCCTCCTCTCCCTCCCTTGTGTCTCCTTCCACCTCATCTACCTCCTTTGTATCTCCTGCCCCCCTGTGTTTTTACCTCCCTCTCCCTCCCGTGTCTCTAAACCCCTCCCCTGTGTCTCTTTCCCCCTTCTCCCCCCTATGCATCCCCCCCCCCCCCCGTGTCTCCCCCAACCCTCCCCTGTGTCTCCCCCAACCCTCCCCTGTGTCTGTTCCCCCCTGGCCTGTGTCTCTTTCCCCCTCAGCCCTGTGTCTGTTACGGCCTTCCTCGTGTCTCCATTTCCCTCCCTTGTGTATCTTCCCCCCTGCACTCTCTCCCCTGTGTCTCTTCCCCCTCCTCTCACTCCCCTTTGTCTCTTCCCCCTCCTCTTTCTGTGCCTCTTCCTCCCTGTCTCTTCCCCCTCACCCTCTGTGTCTCTCCCCACTCTGTGTCTTCCACCCTCTCCCTCTGTGCCTCTTTCCCCGCTTCTCTCTGTGTGTCTCGCCACTGTGTCTCTTCACCCCTTCCTCTGTTCCCCCCCCTCTGTGCCTCTTTCCCCCTCTCTCTGTACCTCTTCCCCCCCTTCCCTCTTTGTCTCTTCCTCCCTCACCCTCTGTATCTCTCCCCCCTGTGTCTCTTCCCCCCTCTCCCTCTGTGCCTCTTCCCCCCTCTCCCTCTGTGCCTGTTCCCCCCTGGCCTGTGTCTCTTTCCCCCTTCCCCCTGTGTCTGTTCCCCTCTCCCGCCCCCATTTCCCTCCCATGTGTATCTTCCCCATGTTCTCCCTCCCGTGTGTCTTTTCCCCCTCCTCTACCTCCCCTGTGTCTCTTTCCCACCTATCCCTCTGTGTCTCTCCCCCCCTCCCTCTGTGTCTCTTCCCCACTCTCCCTCGGTGCCTCTTCCCCACTCTCCCTCTGTGCCGTGCCTCTCCCCCCCCTCTTCCCCACTCTCCCTCTTCCCCACTCTCCCTCTGTGACTCTCCCCCCCCCTCTTCCCCACTCTCCCCCCCTCTTCCCCACTCTCCCCCCCTCTTCCCCACTCTCCCTCTGTGACTCTCCCCCCCTCTTCCCCACTCTCCCTCTGTGACTCTCCCCCCCTCTTCCCCACTCTCCCCCCCCCTCTTCCCCACTCTCCCTCTGTGACTTCCCCCCCCCCTCTTCCCCACTCTCCCCCCCCTCTTCCCCACTCTCCCTCTGTGACTTTCCCCCCACCCCTCTTCCCCACTCTCCCTCCCCTCTTCCCCACTCTCCCTCTGTGCCTCTACCCCCCCCTCTTCCCCACTCTTTTACCTGCTCTCGGGCCGCGCTGCGCGCAAGCGTGGCTTGCGCTGCGCTCTGCGCATGCGGGGCTCGCGCCGCGCTCTGCGCATGCGTAACTCGCGCCGCGCTCTGCGTGACGACGAATCGCAGTTAGACAATTATAATATGTGATATATATAGATATATATATATTGTCACAAAGTCAGGCTGACCCACGGATATATTTTAGAAGGAAGATATGTCAGCACTAGGCTGATTAGGTCCATTAGTCCAGTGCTGACAGAAGTAAAGAAATTAGATGCACCTGAAGTGGAGCACACTATTTAATTCCCAGGAACTAACAGCCAGAGGAGGGGGAGTCTGTGGGACGTAAGAGGACAGACACAGGAAGCGTCGGTGATGGAAGCCGTGAGAGACAAGCCAAGGAAACTACTGTTTGGAAACATGTCCAATCTGGTAAGGACCGGTGCTGCAGACTGAAGCCTCCTGCAAGGCCGAATACAATTACTATAAGGTCAGAAATTACTTTGGTTCTTCATACCCCAGGGAAGAGGCTGAGTGCTTGACCGGTTAATTTGCTGTAGGTTAATCTTGCATATAAAAGGATCCCTGGGGTGAAGCATATGGGAGAGATGGGCGGGCCCTATGCTTCATCCACGGTTACTTATTTAAAGATGTGGAAAAGACTATTTGTATCCTGGCCACAAGCTGGCACTATAAGAGACTATTTGTACCCTGGCCACAAGCTGGCATTATACGAGACTAGTTGTATCCTGGCCACAAGCTGGCACTATAAGAGACTATTTGTATCCTGGCCACAAGCTGGCACTATAAGAGACTATTTGTATACTGGCCACAAGGTGGCACTACACCACCTACAAGAGACTATTTGTATCCTGGCCACAAGGTGGCACTATCCCTTTTGTATCATAATTTCTCCGGAGTAGAGAAGCTGCCCGGGTGTAGTCAGGGTGTTCCTGTGTGTTAAGTAAGAACGTATATGTAGATTTTTATTTTCATTTTTCTACTTCTCATCCTTGGTTATGAGCCCTACTAATAAACAGGTCTTCTGCATCCTAAATCTGTATTGCTGAACCTTTTGTCACTAAGATTTCCTGTGGTAAACGGCCATCCTTGTCACACTGGTGTCAGAAGAGGGATTTGCTATAGTCTTGGTTTAGAGGACTACCCCGCCGCCAATATGGAAGAGATGTTGAAAGCCTTAATGATGACGACAGCAGCCCAACAAGAAACTAACCGGCAACAACAAGAGACAATCCGGCAGCAGCAGGAATTTAACCGTTTGTTGGCCACCCAAGTGAACCAGACCCAGGCAGCTGTAGAAAGACTCACCACCAGTTGGGAACCTGTGGCCGGAGTTTGAGCCAGTCACCGGTTACCAAAGATGAGTAAGGAAGACGATATAGAGACCCATCGGATGACATTTGAAAGGACTGCGGTGAATGAGGCTTGGCCTCCTACTAAATGGACTGAGATACTTGCTCCCTTCCTGGTTGGTACTGCCCAGCAAGCCTACTATGACCTTCCGGCCGACCAAGCCTCTAACTACACGGTACTAAGAGAGATTCTCGCCCGGGAAGGAGTAAACCCAGCGGTAAGGGCCCACAGATATCATCAGTGGAAGAATAGCCGGCACCAACCTGCCCGGCAACAAATGTATGATCTCCTCTATGTCACCCGCAAGTGGCTCTGTCCTGAAAACAAGTCAACGGTCCAGATAGTGGAAACATTAGTCATGGACCGTTATTGGAGGGCCCTACCCAAGGAGATGAGAGATTGGGAAGGACAAGGGGGACCTACAACCCTAGATGAAATGATAAATGGGGCAGAACATTATCAGGCCTGTAAGGAAGTGCCTGAGAGTCTTCCTGAAAGAAACACTTGCAGTATTTGGAAACCTCAACCTGAATTTCAGAGGACCGTAAGAAAGGAAACCGGCGGGCGAAGGGGAGAAGACAGACACCCTGTTAGCCACAGAGGAAAACAGAAAATGATTGGAAGTCGGATAAAATGCTTCCAATGTGGAGAGTATGGCCATATTGCTGCCCAATGCCGAGTCCCGAAGAGCCCATGCAATGTGAGATAGGGATTGAAATCCCCTGATGTGACTTGATCACTCTAGTGGGACTAACTGAGACACCGCACCCATTTACGACAAAAGTGCTACTAAACGGTAGGAGTGTTGTAGGTCTGATTGACTCAGGGAGTGCTGTTACTCTAATATCAGTAAAGACAGGGGTCTCTAAAAGAACGGGGAAGAAAATGGGCATAGCGTGTGTGCATGGCACAGTAATTACCTACCCTACCCAGTTCTTTTGGATAGAAGTACAGGGGTTCCAGGCAAAGATGATAGGCCCTGAAGTTCCTAGGCTTCTGTATCCTGTGGTAGTGGGACGGGACTTCCCACATTTCGAAACGCTTCTAAAAAAGAAACCCGCTGAGAATGCGGAGTTCAGACAGAATCTCCAGCCCAGCTCCATTGTAGAACTTGGAGAAATATTTCCCTTCGTGGACCCTGAATTATTTTCCACCCGGGGAAAAAAAAGAAAACGAGAAAACAAAGATGGAAAGTGAAAAGATTGGGACCTGGATATAAGCCAAAAGAGGCGCAAGAGGAAGCCCTAGCTGCCTCCCAAGACAATCCCGAAGAGGAAGCAGAAACTTCCAACATCCAAAACCTCTCAGAGGAGAGAGACCCCATGGTGGAGCAACTTCCCAGACTAGGGGATACAAGGAATTTTGGTAGGGATCAAGCAATTGACCCCCTTTTGCAGAGAATACGAGAAGAGGTGGTGGAGTTAAATGGTATCTTATGACCAGAAAAGACCTCTTTTATCGGGTTATCAAGACCAAAGAGGAGGTACTAGAACAATTGCTTGTTCCCCAAAGCTACTGACGGAAAGTCATGGACTTAGCTCATATACATCTTTTGGGAGGTCACCTGGGAGTGGATAAAACGTTGGATCGTATACTAAAAAGGTTCTATTGGCCCGGGATATTCGCCGAAGTAAAGAGACACTGTCTTTCATGTCCCGATTGTCAACTTACGAGTCCAAGACCCAGACTGAGGGCTCCCCTCGTCCCATTGCCAATCATAGATAAACCTTTTGACAGGATTTCAATGGATCTGGTAGGACCACTGGAAAAAAGGCTAGGGGTCTTCAGTATATTCTGGTTATCTTGGATTACGCGACCAGATACCCCAAGGCATTTCCCTTGCAAACTGCAAGCTCCAGAAATGTGTCCAAAAAGCTGGTACTCCTGTTCTCCAGAGTAGGGATACCACGGGAAAACCTTACTGACCAGGGTAGCCCATTCGTCCCCAAGATAATGACCGAGATGTGTAAACTATTGCAAATCCGGACGCTACGGAGTTCCATGTATCATCCCCAAACGGACGGGTTAGTGGAACGGTTTAACCGCACCCTGAAGGGCATGATCCGAAAAGTCGGCGACCGAAATGGGAAAAATTGGGATTTGCTATTACCCTGCCTCCTGTTTGCCATAAGAGAGGTACCCCAGGCCTCAACTGGATTTTCACCCTTCCAGCTGTTATACGGACGCCATCCCCGGGGAATCCTGGACACCGTTTGTGAAGCTTGGGATGACCAAGAAATGCCTGGCCAGAATGTCATAGAATATGTGCAAAGCTTGAAAGCTAGGATGGACCAAGTGGAACCTCTGGTAAGAGAGCACCTGGAAAAAGCCCAAGCTAAACAGAAGACATATTGTGACCAAACTGTGCAAGTACGAAAATTCCAGCCGGGAGATCGCGTGATGGTGTTAGTTCCTACAGCCGAGAGCAAACTACTGGCTCAATGGCAAGGGCCGTATGAAATTATAGAAGCACTGGGCAACGTAAACTATAAAATAAGACAACCTGACAAATATACCACATAAACTTGTTGAAGCCATGGCGGGACAGGGAAGTCGCAGTGAATTTTGCCACTCCGGTTTCTAGTTTGGAGGAACCAATACACGAGATACAGATATCTGAAGGGTTGTCCCCACAGCAGAGAACCGAAATGCTAAAGATGATCAACCGAAACCGTGACGTCTTCTCAGCACTTCCAGGGCGAACAATGGAAATCAGTCACCACATTACTACCGAGCCTGGTATGAAAGTATGGATCAGACCATATCAGAACCCGGAGGCAAAGAGGGCAGAAGTACGGGAGGAAGTGAAAAGCATGCTAAAAGCGGGAATCATCGAAGAATCCTCTAGAGACTGGTGTAGCCCCATAGTCCTCATACCAAAGCCTGATGGCACCAGACGGTTTTGCAGTGATTTTAGGAAGCTAAACGCCATTTCCCAGTTTGATGTCTATCCACTTCCGCGGATTGACGAATTGGTGGATAACCTAGGAAAAGCCCATTTCCTCTCAACGTTAGACCTTACCAAGGGAAATTGGCAGGTACCATTGTCCCAATCCTCCAAAGAGAAGACTGCCTTTTGTACGCCGGAAGGTCTTTTTCACTATAAAGTAATGCCGTTTTGGTTACATGGGGCCCCAGCCACCTTTCAGCGACTCATGGATAAAATTTTACAACCGCACCGAGACTACGCATCCGCATACCTGGACGATATCATGGTAAATACCCCTGACATGGATACGCATGTGGAGAAGCTAGAGAGAGTCTTAGAAAGCCTCAGGAAAGCTGGTCTGACCATAAAGCCTGCCAAGTGTAACCTAGGACAGATGGAGGTGAAATACTTGGGGTACGTAGTAGGTCGTGGATTAGTCCGACCTCCATTACAGAAAGTCGAGGCCATACAGGCATGGCCAAAACCCTTAAGGAAGAGACAGATACATGCTTTCCTGGGCTTGGTGGGCTACTACTTACGATACGTTCAAGATTTCGCTACAATAGCAGCCCCATTAACTGAGTTGACCAAGTTGAGCGCTCCAGACATGGTCAAATGAAATCTGGAAGCTGACGCATCCTTTGAAGCCCTGCGGTTAGCCTTGTGCCGTGAACCGGTGTTGGTGGCTCCTGTTTTCGACAAGCCGTTTCTTCTCTAGACTGACGCCTCTGAAGTCGGGCTTGGGGCAGTATTGTCCCAAATACAGCAGGGGAATGAACACCCAGTGCTTTATTTAAGTTGAAAACTGTTACCCAGGTAAAGGAAGTACTCTGTGATAGAGAAGGAATGTTTGGCCATTAAATGGGCAGTGGATGCCTTGCGGTACTACCTTTTTGGGTCATCGAATCACACTGATCACAGACCATGCCCCGCTACAGTGGATGCACCGTAACAAAGGAACCAATGCCAGAGTGAAGAGGTGGTTCTTGTCCCTGCAACCCTTCTGTTTTGATGTGGTTTACAGACGAGGGAGTCTCCAGGGTAATGCGGATGCCCTTTCCCGGTTCCACTGCCTCTTGGCGGATGCTCAACCCCCTGGTTTTGAGCTGAGGGGGGGTGTGTCACAAAGTCAGGCTGACCCACGGATATATTATAGAAGGAAGATATGTCAGCACTAGGCTGATTAGGTCCATTAGTCCAGTGCTGACAGAAGTAAAGAAATGAGATGCACCTGAAGTGGAGCACACTATTTAATCCCCAGGAACTAACAGCCAGAGGAGGGGGAGTCTGTGGGAAGTAAGAGGACAGACACTAGAAGCGTCGTGAGAGACACGCCAAGGAAACTACTGTTTAACTACATGCCCAATCTGGTGAGGACCGGTGCTTTAAGGACCTGTAACGTGGGAATTTTGAATTTTCAGTGCAATCGGGACCCCCACTGCGATGGTTAATGTGGGGTTAATGCAGGGCTCCAAGCTTATCTCGGATCCCCTGGGGTTAATGTGAGTTTCCGAGCTTTCTCGGATCCCTTCTTGGATAAGTTGTACGTGGCTGGGCTGTGAGCCTCGTTTTCGTTTTTTCGGCGGCCATTTTTTCTCTTGCTTAGGTGATTTTCGTGTGTCTGAACTCGGGAATTTGAACTTAAATGGAGGTGTAACTTCACTTTCAGAGGTCCTGGATGCCCCCCCTTGCTATGGGTAAGCTTTTTATGTAGTTTTTGTAAATATTTGGTGTGTTTTCACTGTTTTTAGTTGCGCGCGGGTCGGCCGTTATAGTCGTATTTTTAGTGCATGTGGTTGTTTGTTACGTTAAGGTTGGTTCCCAGGTGGTTTTTTTTTCTAAGTCGTGCGTGTGACCTGTTTAACGGCTCGCCTCACTACGCAAGGCTCTCCAGCAATGAGCGCCGTTGGTGCTCATTGCCTCTCATTGCCTAAGTGCTACGATTTAACGGCTCGCCTCTCATCGCTAAGTCGTACGTACTACGCAAACAGCGTGACTACGAATCGTAGTTGGACAATTATAATATGTGATATACATTTATATATATACATATATGTATACACATACACATAGTTTATATATATATATATATATATATATATATATATATATAAGTCAGAGGTGCTCATCAGAGAACGAACCAACCTTAATAGATTAGTTCTATGGCCATGATAAGCCACTCTGAAAGTAACCACTTTTAGCTCACTTGTGTCCTTCACAGAGAGAAATATCCTGTGGTAAATCAGTCTGGTCCTACTTAGAAGAGTAACCCAGCCCTGAAATACCAGGCAATTCTACTCTGAACAGGAGAAACCGCAAACCCCACAGCCTTTATGGGCCTCATCAGTGAGGTGCAGCTGAACTCCCCATCAGTGAGCAAGGGGTCCACGTTTGGAGTCCCGTATTACCCTTAGGGAAACTAAACCCTAAGGGTAATTTAAATAAACAAAAAAAGTCAGAGATACTACAGGATATTTCTCCCTGTGAAGGGCACAAGTGAGCTAAAAGAGGTTGCACTCAGAGTAGCTTATCATGACCATAGAACTAACCAATTAAGGTTGGTTCATTCTCTGATGAGCACCTCTGAATTAGTTGTTTTGTATATGCAAATTACCTTTAGGGTTGAGTCTCCGATCGCATTCCGGACAGCCCTTTAACAGTTTGCTGCCGTGGGAGTAATTTGCGTGCTTGAGGCTTCGGTCTGTAACTTGCGCCCTTGCTGAATTGAATAGCAACCTGAGAACGGGAGCCCGCAACACACCTGCCGCAATACGGCCTACATCGCTCAAGTTGCAATTGAATCAGGCTCATAGTCTTTTACAATGTCTTTTTGGTCATTGCAATAGCCATTTGATCCATTTGGCCATGTGACTAGTCTCCATCAGGGTCACCCTGATTACTGTTTAGATATTTAACATGCTAATTGGTATCAATTTGCTTTTCTGACACCGTATTGGCCAAAACAATGCTTATCAAGCATTCTGAGCAACACATTTGAAAACTGAGATATATATTACCATACACAAGACACAAGTTATGTTCAGTATCTCAGGAGTGGATAGCTATAGAGAAATGGTAGCCAGTACAATAAATAGCCAAATTCCCATGTTCTTTAAAATGAAACGTGTTAGGATGACAGTGTCCCTTTGATTGGCCCAGAACTGTTGCAAATTATAGTGGTTTCACAAAGCTAACTGAAAAGTTTGCAAGCTCCTTTTAAGAACAAATATTATAATCAATTTGAAATGCTCTACAAAACATTACAAGGCACTGTTCTAATAAAAATCTAAACTAACAAGGTTCTTTACCTGAACAACGTGAGTTCATAAAAGCAATGTGTGCTTTTATTAACTCAAACGCTTTCTTTGAAAAGTCATGTCAAGCAAAAATTTGATATTACAAGGACGTTTCTCAATGAAAAAAAAAAGTAAGTATATTAAACAATTGTTTATATTACAATAAAGTAGAATATAACGCAAACACTTAGCATATTGTGTTTTCCTAACAAAGCAGGATAAGAACACTGGTGTAACCGGGTGTGGTGGGACTTATTGTGGATGTATCCAAGACACGTCTCATAGTGTTTTAATCGATCCTAAGGGAACACTTAAAGGAAATTGTCTACAACAGAAATATTCCCCACAAGCACAGCTATGAGAGAGAAGGAACATGTGAAGAGGAGAGGAAAAGTAACGATTTGGATGGAACAACAGCAGCATTAATCTAATATACACCTGTGTAAATAATATATAGTGTAAAAAACATTCAGAATAATTTACACACAGAATAGCTTTACTTAGAGTGGAGCAGTGAGTGAATAAGTATTTACTAAATGCTATGGTATTTTCGTTCATTGTAACTATAGTATTTATATTTAAATGAAATAAAAATACTCAGATTATACATTTATTATTCAAATGATAGATTTGCTTATCTGTCATATCTGTAATTTTCAATTATAATAGCAACTACTACTAAAATATTATTTATCCAATTGTCCAAGATTGCCCACTACTAAAAAACTACGAAATGTATATGCAATTGTTTTAACACTTCAACCCAATTTCCAATAATATTACAACATAATTCTACCAGTAATGACATTACAATGATAAAACCTCAGGCTACTGATTTTTATCATACTTTTACTTATCTTTTATTTCCTATGCTCTTTGAAATTGATGTACAGTTGCCTCAAGCCACAGTTAGTAAAATCAAAGCTACAAATCACAGTGTCTCAACCTTTTGGGAATACCAACTAAAAACATTCTAGTTTTTCTTGTGTATTTTAAGCTCTTTTGAGTTAAAGAAGGTTAAATGAACTAAAAATAGGATATTCTACGAATAACTTAACTGCAATATATTTAAGTGACTAACTATATAGATCATCTACAACAGATACATTATAACTGTAGTGTACTCTCATTTTTAAATGTTTGCTGATATATATGTCAAAGAAAACTGAACCAATTTTCCTAGGTTAAAGGTCATCTAACAATTGTGACTAAGCAAAGTGAGGTACACCCAGTTTAATTACAATTCTTGCAAACACATGTGAAAGAGCACAAAAGGAGCAGCTCCCTTACAGGTGATGAGGAAAAAGTATGAGACAGGAAATGCACCTGAAAAAGCAGAGAATCCCAATTCATAGATTATTAATATTCTTTATTTATAAAGCTCAACATATTACATAGCGCCATGTACAGTGGATAAAGTGAGTGCATATGACACGTTACATAGGGTACAAATGATGTAGTGGGGCCCTGCACTTGTAAAAGCAAACAATGTATGGGCCCTATGCTAATCGAAACCTAGCTATGCAAATTGGCTCTTCCATAACTGTTGGAGCTCTTTTGTGTGCTAGTTACAAATCCACTTCAATCACAGCTACATATTGGGAGCTTTGGATCCCTGTTAAAATGCAAACCCATGCTATGTCCATAAGAAAAAAAAGACATTACAGATAATATGTAGCGGCCAGGTTACATGACATATCAGCAAAATAGTCAATGTGCAATACTTACAAATTTTCATGCTGCTCATTAACTCTAGGAATCAATAAGAAAGCAAAACATCACATTAACTGATATGTTTTGTTTTTAAAAGAGCTTGTTTCCCATTAAAACACGGACTGTGTCTTAGTTTTTGTTAGTAACCACACAGGTCTAGGTGTAGTGGTTGGAGTCTTAAGTGGGAGAGTCAGGAGAGTTGTTTCCAGTAGGTAGGAGTTTTAAAGTATATCTTTTTACACTTAATTTACTTTTTTCATATAATTTACTTATATATAAGTTAATATATATAAACATAGCCACTTATATTACACTTAGGCTGCACAACACATTCATCCCATAACCCTCACCCTATACCTGTACCCTATATTCTCACATAGTGCATAATTTTTTTCTTTATTACACTTGTGCCTGCTCAAGTATACTACATTGGGGCATGGATTTGAGGCCAGACCAGAGAGCACTTTTGTGAAAAAAAGTCTGTCAAGCACCGGTATGACGACTGCAGGTCCAACAGCTACCAAGATGGAGTTTGAACCCACTGGCTCCCTCATCCCATAAATAGACCTGGAACCTCCTTCTAGCAAGAACTGAGATCAATTCTGTCTCCTCCAACAACACCACTTCCACTAATATTTCCTGCATCAACACCTCCTCCAGCGCAATGGCTTTGGTGACAATCCTTTAGACCACCACTGTAGCCACCATCCCAAGACCTCCCCACCATGCTGTCACCACCACTGTCACCATCACAACAGTCACACCTCTGTGTCATACACCCAGTGCAATATTTATAGAGATATGAGGAGGCATCACATTCAGATGGAGGGATATATGGTATGGATGATACAAAATCAGAACAATCATGCAGATTATTCAAACCAACATATGATCACATTTATATACAGCCTCCTGTCCTCTTGCGTAGCATTTGCACCACACCAATAATAATAATGTATGGTCTGCTGCATTTAAGACTGTGCTCTGTGGATATAATAACATATTTGTTCTTATTATATCTGAATCCAAGTGTCTATGTATTCTAACTGTAACCGATTTGTGACACACATTTAGTTTAAGGGCCACTTACTTCAGTACAATGTGGAGCACACTAATGTAAAGATCTCTTAATGGCATGTTTAAAAACCTTTAGAATTTTTTAAATATGTTATTTTTTCACTAAGATATTTACTATTAAATGTATGTTTACATGTGTCACTGACAAGCTGCCAGACAGCCCGGCAGCTCAGCTCCCAGGCAGAGAGCAAAGGAAAACTACTAAATTAATCTGTGCATAGAATGTAGCTTTGGTATCTGTAAAATACGTGACCTGGGGGTTAACTGCTGGGATGTAGGATTCTTGACTGCACAGAATAACATATAACTCATTCTCTGCACCTGAGCGAAGAAATAGGTGTTGCTGGCAGATGTCATTAATCATGTGTAGTCAGTATGTTTGTTAACAGAGAGTTATAAGTGTTATAAAAGAACAAAAATAGATAATTTTAACATAAACTCTTGTGCTCTTTCACACCATGAAGAGCACTTATGGTGAGGTAACTATGCCTTTAATGATCTGATATACAGTGCTTTGCAAAAGTATTCACCCCCTTGGCATTTTTCGTGTTTTGTTGCCTCACAACCTGGAATTAACATGGATTGTTTGAGGATTTTCATTTAATTTACAGAAAATGCCCACAACTTTGAAGATTTTTTTTTTTTTTTTACTGTGAAGCAAATAACAAATAGGACAAAATAAAAGAAAAAGTCAATATGCATATCTATTCAGCCCCTAAAGTCAATACTTTGTAGAGCCACCTTTTGCGGCAATCACAGCTCCAAGTCACTTTGGATAAGTCTCTATGAGCTTGGCACATCATACCACTGGGATTTTTGCCCATTCCTCCTTGCAAAACTGCTCCAGCTCCTTCAAGTTGGATGGTTTGCACTTGTGAACAGCAATATTTATGTCTGAGCACAGATTTTCTATTAATTCACATCTGGCCTTTGATTAGGCCAATCCAACAAATTTACATGTTTCCCCTTAAACCTCTAAAGTGTTGCTTTAGCAGTGTGTTTGGGGTCATTGTCCTGCTGGAAGGCGAACCTCCATCCTAACCTCAAATAATGCACAGAGTGGTACAGGTTTTGCTCCACAATATCCCTATATTTAGCACCATCCATCTTTCCCTCAACTCTAACCAGTTTCCCAGTCCCGGCTGCTGAAAAACATTCCCACATCATGACGCTGCCACCCCCATGTTTCACTGTGGGGATGGTGTTTTTTGGGTGATGTGATGTGTTGGGTTTGCGCCAGACATAGCATTTTCTTTGATGGATGAAAAGTTCAATTTTAGTCTCATCAAACCAGAGCACCTTCCTCCACACATTTTCTCAGGCTCCCACATGCCTTTTTGCAAACTCAAAATGTGCCACTTTGTTTTTTGCTGAAAGTAATGGCTTTCTTCTGGCCACTTTGCCATAAATCCCAACTCTATGGAGCATACAGCTTATTGTCGTCCTATGTACAGATACTGCGTCTCTGCTTTGGAACTCTGCAGGTCCTCTAGGGATAACTTAGGTCTCAGTGCTGCCTCTCTGATTAATGCCCTCCTTGCACGGTCCGTGAGTTTTGGTGGGCGGCCATCTCTTGGCAGTTGTGTCATGTTCTTTCCATTTGGTTATGATAGATTTGATGGTGCTCCTGGGGATCATCAAAGATTTGGATATTTTTTTATAACTTAACACTGACTTGTAATTCTCAACAACATTGTCCCTTACTTGTTTGGAGAGTTCCTTGGTCTTCATGGCAGTGTTTGGTTAGTGGTGCCTCTTGCTTAGGTATTGCAGCCGCTGGGGCCTTTCAAAAAAGGTGTGTATATGTAATGACAGATCATGTGACACTTAGATTGCACACAGGTGGACATCATTTCACTAAATATGTGACTTCTGAAGGCAATTGGTTGCACCAGAGCATTTTATGGACTTCATAACAAAGGGGGTAAATACATATGCACATGCCAATTTTCTGTATTCTATTTCTAAAAAATAGTTTTGTGTATATATTTTTCTCATTTCACTTCACCAAGAAGACTATTGTGTTCTGATCCATCACATAAAATTTAGATTAACAAAACATTGAACTTAAGGCTGTAATGTAACAAAATAGGTAAAAAGTCAAAGGGGTTGAATACTTTTTTGTAAGGCACTGTATGTATCAATATCACATTTCAGTATACCCATCCTGTGTAAAGGTATAGTGGATGTGTGTAAATTGGATATCAAGAAATCATCTGCATAAACATATCAATACATTTTGGCTAACAACATATTAATGTTAATATATATCAAATATGGATGATTGCAAAATATGTCGGGCACGACTATGTCTTCATGCATTTGATTACTATAATCTTATGTTTCCATGTCTATAATGTTATGTTGCTTAGAAAATAATGTTGTTATGGCCAAGTGATTACACTTTACATGTTAATTATGATGTCAACAGCAACATTATTTAACTTCCCTACACATACTGTTAAAAGCTACATCTAAAACATGCATTGTGTGACTTTAAAATAAAATTTTTAGCCTTAGTTTCTATCTAAGACATGTTCATATGATCAGTAAAACATGGCTTGGTTATTAAAACGTTGCATTATTTGATGTGATAACATTATTTTCATGCAGTATTTTATAAGGTGTTAGCACACATTTCTGAAAGTATAAACAACTTTAATATTTATTTGTGGAGATAATACTACTAAATCATTATATAGTCATGTCTCTGTGCCTTTAAAATCATGTCCCTTACCTGCTCCTCTAACATAATCATGTGCAAGGTATGTACTATATAGTCATTTACCTGTAGAGGTTCACCTACACCATGGATGACAAGACAACCACTCTTAGACATCAAGCTGATCATTATTAGACATCTCACACCCTGGTGTCTAGCATGCTGCAGTCTTGTGTACATGACATACCTTCCCATGATTGTGACATTTGTAATCACTTTCAGCACTCTGCTGTGCTCTGAATTTATGCTAGCAATGTCTAGTGTTTGTGGAGTGGTTAGCTATTTTTAGTGTTATACTACCTGGTGTAGGCCATGTGACTTTCCTGATTTGTATTAACCTCTTGTGTACTGGAGTCTGTATTACCATTGCAGTTGATATATGTGTTGTTGACATGTATTATTGACAATAGTTGATGTTTGTATATATAAATGAAGACCAGTATAAAGTGGGGAGGTGGTACCATATACACTTAAGAAAAAAAAAAAATCAAAGATAAATACTTAAATATCCATGTTATATGTACCAACAGGAGAGGAATAGTGTAAAGATATATTAAAAAAAAACAGTAAGAGAAAGACACCTATATATCCACACCTGTAAACCATCCATAGTTATAGTAAACAGTAATAAACAAAATTATCTTAGTTAACTGACAAGAAAATTGTTCAGTAAAAGCTCCTAATTTATTCAAAATAGAAAAGATAGGTGGCTCTAGGTATAAGGAAAAATCTGGGATATAAACAAGGGGTGCTACTTGAGGATATAAATGACTTAATGGCACAGTAGGAGAAGGGAAAGAAAAAGTATCCTTTTGTGTGTAAGTGCACACCCTCTGCCCTAATGACAATATAGAACAGCAGATAAGTAAAACTTAACGTTTATTGATTAATAATAAAACATAAGGTAAAATCGTGTAATTCTGACGAGATCCTATGCGTAGTGAAATCTGAAAAGATTATATGGACTATCTTAATTAATAAATAGAATTGGGGAACTGTAGTAGTGAACATTAAATCCTCTGGTCTAAAGTGATCAATGACTATAAAGTGCAATAATAGTAATGTAGAAGTACTGGTAGATGGCAGAAATACAGGTCCAGACTATGAGACCTATATGTTTGCTCTGTACAATACATAAAGTGGCTTGTGCTAGTAATAGTGAATACAGTGATATCACTTATAAATATTGCACCTTCATATAGCTTGAAAATAATGTATTATAAAGTGCTTTGTGCCAATATAAATAGAATTGATTGAATATAATATTGGGTGCAACAAACATAAAGTGCTAGTGCTTGCTGAGGATATGGTTCAATAACACAGTATAACTAAGTTAAGAGAGTCCAATATTAATAATTGTTATAAATGATCAGTGTCACTACATGGACTGAGGAGCTGGATAGAGGTCTGTCTAATTCCACATTAGCTTAATGCTTGGTATAGAGTATAATTCATAAATTTAAAGCCAACAGCGACTAATAGTTTGCTGCAAGCAGACAGCAGTCACCCTAAATCATTGATTGAAGGGATACCAGTGGGGCAATATTTAAGAATAAAAAGAAATTGCTCCAGTCAGATTAACTTTGAGATAGAAGCCAGAGAGTTACAGCACCGTTTTAAAGAAAGAGGGTATAAAAATAAACCCCTCAAAAGAGCATATCATAGAGCACAAGCAGTAGACAGAGAACTACTACTGTCCAACAAAAATAAAGATCAAGATGAAATGGTTAGATGTATAGGAAACTATAACGGAAAATGGCATGAAATTAGGAAAATATTTAGTGACCATTGAGAGATCCTACTAGATGATGATGATCTAAGGCCATTTTTAAGTAACCAGGCACAAATCACCAGTAGAAGATCAACTAACCTGAGAGATATGCTAACTAGAAGTCATCTTGAAGGTGCTAGAAATAATACCTGGCTCAATAGAACAAAGGGCTGCTTTAAATGCTTATCTTGCAAAGCATGCAAATATGTAAATACCACTAAAACATTCCCCTCAAAAAACGGAAAAGATAGTTTTAAGATCCAACAGTTAATGACATGTAAAACTGTGGGGGTTATATACCTCATGCTTTGCAAATGTGGCATGAACTATGTAGGAAAAACCTGTAGAGAACTGAGACGGAGAATCTTAGAACATGTATACAGCATTATAAAAGAATATGACACACCAGTGGCCAACCATGTCAATTCTTACCATAATGGAGACCTCAGATATATATCTTTTATAGCCATTGACGGTGTCAAACATAATATTAGAAGAGGCAATATTGATAGGGAATTACTAAAAAAGGAGGCCTATTGGATCTTTACACTTAAGACCAAAAAACCGTGGGGCCTCAATGATGGATTCACGTTTACACCATTCATTTAGGGCCTCTATTCAATATCTAGGATACCCACTATTATGTGTTATACCATCACTTTTGATGTATATGAATAGATAAGCTACAATTGTAATATATACTTCTCCCTCTAGGTTCCCTGTATAATAACCATAAAAGCAATAAGGTAAAGAAACTATGGGATAACCATTGCAGAGAAATATCCTTCTATCTATTTATGTGTATTTCACATAATTCAATAAGATGATGTATAGAAGAACATAGCATACTGGATATACTCTATACCAGCAAAAGCTAATAAAAAACTGGTATATGTGGTTATATATTACCTAATAATAGAATGGTGAACAATAGTCCATATTTCTAATAATTATGACCCTCTCCATATATTTGATTAAGTGTGGAGGCAAACAACACTCTTCCATTAGGGTATTACCATCAATATATGGAACCCTTTATACTAGATATATTTGTTTGATATCCAGCATATGGTTTAGCTGTATTACACAAGGGACATAGTCCCATATCCATTTTCTGCCATTTACATTACTTTGCTTATTATAACAATGCAATAGCAATGATACTATTGGTTTTGTTTATATCTCTTCATATTATCAGCAAGATTTTAATTTTGAAATTTTCTTTCTCAACTAATGTGATTTTATTCGTCCGTGTGGTTGCTATGACAACCTTTGAGCATAAATAGCTCCTCAAGAGACTCCTACGATAACCCCTGATGAAATATTCAGAAACGTGCGTCGGGTTGCACGTTCTACGCCGCGTGGCTACGTCATGACGTCATACGTAGACGCCTAGACCACGCGCGGATAGCTTAGGGACTCAGGAGCTGTGTAAACAACACAGAATTATAACTTAATCGAAAGATCGAATAATATAATTCCCACACGCTTTAAATTTATGAATTATACTCTATACCAAGCATTAAGCTAATGTGGAATTAGACAGACCTCTATCCAGCTCCTCAGTCCATGTAGTGACACTGATCATTTATAACAATTATTAATATTGGACTTTCTTAACTTAGTTATACTGTGTTATTGAACCATATCCTCAGCAAGCACTATCACTTTATGTTTGTTGCACCCAATATTATATTCAATCAATTCTATTTATATTGGCACAAAGCACTTTATAATACATTATTTTCAAGCTATATGAAGGTGCAATATTTATAAGTGATATCACTGTATTCACTATTACTAGCACAAGCCACTTTATGTATTGTACAGAGCAAACATATAGGTCTCATAGTCTGGACCTGTATTTCTGCCATCTACCAGTACTTCTACATTACTATTATTGCACTTTATATTCATTGATCACTTTAGACCAGAGGATTTAATGTTCACTACTACAGTTCCCCAATTCTATTTATTAATTAAGATAGTCCATATAATCTTTTCAGATTTCACTACGCATAGGATCTCGTCAGAATTACACGATTTTACCTTATGTTTTATTATTAATCAATAAACGTTAAGTTTTACTTATCTGCTGTTCTATATTGTCATTAGGGCAGAGGGTGTGCACTTACACACAAAAGGATACTTTTTCTTTCCCTTCTCCTACTGTGCTCCTAATTTATTCAACAAAATCAATCTACAATACATATTCTAAAAACATTTAAAAACTTAACAAGGACAGTCACCGGTTATATGTATTATCTCAGTATCTTACTATCTATACAATACTTTAAACACAAACAGACAGTATTTACCACCTATTAAGAAAAAGCACCTGATCTAAATTTGGTGGTAGCGGAGCCCACCATTTACTCCTTTTATATTAATCTAAATACACTGTCTAGGAAATAAAATGTAAAAGTGAAAAGAAAGGAAAAAAATGCTATTACTATTACTGATGGTGGAACTGGGGATCCACCAATTACCCCCTAACCTATTTGTGAAAGTGAGCTTACCTACTCTAAACTATACTATGACATTAGTCAGGCTTATTTTATTAATAGCACAATATCCATAGATGCAGGAATAATAGCAGTCTGCAGTGCATCTATATATATATTATCCTTTTATAAGAAATCTCTATGCTTTGCCTGGAAATTAAATATATGTTGTGTAATTTATACTATGAGCACTTTATTTGCACTTATGTAATCACAAAGGTAATAATATATTTAGTTTAGAGTAGGTAAGCTCTCTTTCACAAATAGGTTAGGGGGTAATTGGTGAATCCCCAGTTCCACCATCAATAATAGTTTATTAAGCATTTTTTTTCTTTCTTTTCACTTTTACATTTTATTTTCTAGACAGTGTATTTAGATTAATATAAAAGGAGTAAATGGTGGGCTCCGCTACCACCAAATTTAGATCAGGCGCTTTTTCTTAATAGGTGGTAAATACTGTTTGTTTGTGTTTAAAGTATTGTACAGATAGTAAGATACTGAGATAATACATATAACCGGTGACTGTCTTTGTTTAATTTTTAAATGTTTTTAGAATATGTATTGTAGATTGATTTTGTTGAATAAATTAGGAGCTTTTACTGAACAATTTTCTTGTTAGTTTACTAAGATAATTTTGTTTATTACTGTTTACTATAACTACGGATGGTTTACAGGTGTGGATATATAGGTATCTTTCTATTCCTGTTTTTTGAATAGTTGATGTTTACAGATGATAATATTTAACATTTATAGTTATTCTGCATGTAAATCATTTTTAGTAAATCTTTTTATAATACTGTCTCTTTAAATGCCTTCCAGGGCCCTCAGCAAGACTTTTTTTTATCTTTTACAAGTAGTATGAGGTACACATAGTATTGTAAATGAAAACTCATTTAAGGCCTTATCAGTAACTTGCATGAAGACCATTATCTGAGATTGGGATAGTGTTTGAGGAAAAGTCAATAAGACAGCAGAGTTGTCACAGACCCCTTTTCCAGTTCGTGGATCTTAGCCCATTGAGCCACCATAAAAGACAGACTGCTTGGCTCCAGCCACTGGACTATGTGCAGCCAGATAAAGTTAATGTACTCTATTTGAGGTCTGGACCACTAGACATGGAGACAGCATTATACGTATTTGAAGGTTGGCCTGTTGTTCAGGGTGGCAGATAGGATGCCAGTCTATTAGACCTAAACGTGGAGTCAATCTCCTGTGTTTGTCTGCCTCTCTCTATGTCATTGTTGTGTTGTATACACCCCCCCTCTATATCTAACCTCTATAAATATTGTTGACTTTCCAAAAATAAATCAGTTTGCTGCTGAGACATATAGAAATGGTATATTCTCTTTTTTGCTCCTGGTGGCTGCAAGAAGGTTATTGAGATGCCTGGAAGTGCGGATTCCTGTTGGAGAGACACTGACTGATACAGAAGCCAGATATCAGGGTGCTGGTGCTGAGATTTCTAAGAACCCAATGGTCCTTGTGGGTTGTTAACCTATAGTCTATAGCAGGTGGCCCTGGGCAGTAATAGCCCCTATCCCTGGATCGTCACAACTGGTTGGCAGTGGTGGGATCTCAGTGCAAGAACCAGCAGCAAGGATGGGATTTGGTGCTATATGCAGAAACCCATTGGCAATTTTGCAAAACCTTGAAATCCAGGTCCAAGTCCAAGGAAGGCCAGCACTGGATAGATGAGATCATGGACCACATGGAGGCCTGCAGAGCAGAGGTGATCATGGAGAAAAGGAGCCTGCTCACTAGCATGCTGGAGCAGCAAGATCCATGCAGCAAGCTGTGGTAATTGCGAGTTGTCAGCACGCAATGTTAAAAGATACGGGCTTGCAAATGCACAATGAGCACCGAAGGCCATAGGGACTCTCACAACTTAGAGAAAGGCTTGAAATGATCACCAAAGGCGCTCATTGTGAGGCTTGCATGACTTAGATACTTGGAACCACAGAGCACTGGCAAATCCTATTGGCACAACGCCAAAAGAAGGTGCTACTAGAAACAGGGACAGAAGAAGAAATTATGCTCAAACCGTTGGCCCATAAAGAAATGGGTTTGGAAAAAGTGTTTTAGGAACTGCTTGAAAAGATGGGCCCAGATGGGACCTGGCTCAAGTACCTGGAGTTTTCATATGCTTCCCCAGCTGAGCTAGCAGAGGATACACTGCCAGAGGAAATGCACTGTTGGATACAGGTGGAGAAAGGAAGACAGAATGTACCTGGAGATCTGACCGCTATAGAACAGACAAGATCAGAGGGACTTCTGGGAACTCACCAGGATAGGGAGGCTGGGAGAACAGTCCAGACCCTGGTAGATGCAAGACCGGGGAGCAGTGTTAAGTAACACCAGCCACTGGGAGATGGCCAGCAACCAGAGACATCCCACCCTATAACCTTACATAAAAAGAAACAAATAATACATAAATTTTTATTTTTCATCAAATACAAATACATATTTTTTATTTATCCTTATTTTATTTTTATGATGAGGGATTTAAGGAGGAGTGAGGAGGGGAGAGGAGGGGAGGGGAAGAAGGAGAAGAGGAGGAGAGGAGGAGCGTGAGGCAGGCACGGGAAGAGGTGTGGAGAGGGGAGGGAGAGGAGTAGATAGGGAAGGGAGGAGGGAGAGGAAGGAGGGGCAGCAGTGAGGAGAGAATAGGAGGAGGAGGAAGGGCTAGTAGTGGGAATTCTGGAAGGGGCAGGGTTGAGTGAGGTTGAGGGAGGGAGGGATTTGCCCCCGGATCAAGGCACACATAGTGTAGGGATAAAGGGGCTCATCCCATGAGGGGTAGTAGAGGGTAGAGACAGGTCTCTGGAACAGAGCAGGGAGGCTAGGATCCTTAACAACAGGCAGGAGGTCAAGAGGCTTCATAGAAGCACAGGACTCCCAGAGGAGTTCATGGTCTTCCTTCATGAGATCCGTGCCTGCTTCACTATCCTACAAGGGGGAGGGAAATTAAGACTGGCCAGAGGGCCCAGTAGTTTCAACTCTAGGATTTGCCAACAGGGATGTGAGGTCTGTCAAGCCCAGATATGACAGCAGAGCAAAGATCTAGAAGGAGATGGCGGAGGAGGTACATGCAGTGAGATCTACACTATTTTTTTGAATATGCTTTAGTCTGGCACAGAATATCACTGTCTAATTAAAATAACTTATATATATTTATGTGATTGTCTATCCAGTCCGATTGGAAAGTAAGGATTTTTCCAGTTCTATATTATAGTAATTTGATTATTATATTGTTTACTTTGCTTCATTGTGGCCAACTTTCATCTTAATGGTCATTCCAATTGTAAAAATCAGACTGGTCCTTGCGCTTTGTGCGCTTTTTGCGCTTTTTGCGCGTTTTGTTCCCAGCTAAGTTAATAAAGTTCAATATCCCTTGAATGACGTTGCGACATCATTGCGCCGACGCATTGATGTCAACTCAACCTCTGTCAATACAAATAAAGTTGACATAACTTGAAATTATTTAAGTACGCATCAGCGTAAACGTTGTGACGTCATCACGATATACATCCCTGCGCATTTAATGCAATTAATACCCAGAAGCATTTTAGGCTTTAAATAAGCCAAAAAAGACAGCAAAAGTTATAAGCCTTAGAAGAAGTCCACGAGGATGGACGAAACGGCCTGTTGGCAATCTATTTCTACAACTGTCTGAACCAGAGACTACTGAAAGCTAAGTTAGATACCCTATTGGGTTACTTTTTTATCACACTGGATATTTTAGAGTTTGATAATTGAACAGCAAGTATATTTGTATACTGCTATGTGTTTCTTAGCTCTGATCTAGTATTGTGATTTTTTTCATATATATACTCTTATATAGAGTGTATCATATCTTGTTTCTATACTATTATGTTCACTTTCAGCTCCACTTAAATTATCTCTGGTTACAGACTTCTTTGTTTTTAACTTATATATAGATATACGTGTTTTTTATGCTCTTTTGATCCAGATTTCAATCCTGTGATTACCAGCATATCCTGTAATTACAGGACAATCAGTATATTCTGATTAATGAGGATTGTTTATAGAAGGACACTTGAAAATGAGGGAATATAAATGTTTTTCATACCTCATACACACTTAATCACTGGAAGTATCTTATACATTTTAAGCGGTTTCGTTTTCGGATTTTCAGTATCCAATTAAAGATTTTTTGTTAATTTATTTTAATTGGTGCCTTAGACATAATCAACCTTATTAAATTGCGATTAGGTACATTTAAAAGGGCTCTATTTAAGCACACAGCATATTTTATTTACAGAAATGTTTAGTTAGTGAAGACCTTGCTTTTGGATAGAAGTTCACTGACTAAAAACTTCTGTAAAAAATATATGCTGTGTGCTTAAATAGAGCCCTTTTAAATTTGCCGAATTGCAATTTAATAAGGCTGATTGTTTGTTTAATTAGCATAAATAGTAAAAGTATCCTGTGAAATAACTTTGTAGAATATGATAATGGAGGGGGAAGAGACACAGGGGAGAGGGGAAAGAGACACAGGGGTGGGGGGAAAGAGACACAGGGGAGGGGGGTAAGAGACTCAGGGAAGGGGAGAGAGACACAGGGAAGGGGGGTGAAGAGACACAGGGGAGGGGGGGAAGAGACACAGGGAAGGGGGAAGTAACACAGGGAAGAAGGAGGAAGAGACACAGGGAAGAGGGGGAAGAGACACAGGGGAGGGGGAAGAGACACAAGGGAGAGGGGAAGATACACAGGGGAGGGAGGGAAGAGACATGAGAGAAGGGGAGCAGGGCAAAAAGACACAGAGGGAGTAGAGGGGGAACACACACAGGGGAGGGAGAGGGGGGCTGACACAGGGGAGGGAGAGGGGGGACAGACATGGGGATGAGACACTGGGGATGGAGACAGGGAGAAGAGTCACGGGGGGAGGAGACACAGGGGAGGGGGAGAAAAGAGACACAGGGGAGGGAGAGGAGGGGGAAAAGAGACCCAAGGGAGGGAGTAGACAGGGGGAGAGGCTCGCAGTGAGTGCCAATGTTGCTTACATTAGGTGGCTAACAGCTTTGCCAGCATTACAATTTTATTGTCGTTATTTTTGACGGGCAAGTCGCTAGTAATAATAATAACAATAAAAATAATACAGACCTAAGTACATCATATGAAACATTTTAGCTCATAGAGTGGTCGTATAGAGTTGGCTATTAGAACACCATTATAAACATCCTAATGCAATAGAGTAAGAGTCTTCAATGCCCTCATCCTTCTTGCATATTAAAAAAAAGTTGGGAAACAGTAAGAGTGGAGGTAGAGATGCAGGTCAAATGCAGTGAAGGCTGAAGGCTGGACAATTCTTGGTAACCTAAATAGTCATGGGGAAAAAAGAATATAGGCAAGCATCAGCAGAAGAACAAAATCTGCAAAATGTAATATATAATGTTACCAAACTTGACAACACATGACCGACCTGTAGTAAGATAAACAATACAGGCATGCAATATTGTTCTAGTATTGTAGTAGATAGGCCTACAATTGTGCTAAAACATGTAAACTTAGCTTAATTAAACCCTGAGGCCAAACAACATGTTTCCACAAACAACAGCAAAAGTAGGCTGAGTTGATTAAAAAATCTTATTGATGGGTAAAAATCTAAGTTTAATCCATAACATTTATCTGATGCAATATGTATTATTACCTATAGTTTTAAATTATATCATAATTGAAAATACCACCTTTATAGGTTTTACAAATATATCAAGTTATGTCAGTGGAGGTATATTTCATGAAATCAGTCCTGTCCAAAACCCGAGTGTTTCTTTGTGATTTGAAATATGCAGACATCACAGGGTGCTTAGCTTGTGAAATTTAAGCCTGAAATATGAGGCATTTAAGTTAAAAATTGTGAGACTAATACAGCATCTGCCAAATATAGACTTGCAGGAGTTAAATGGCTCTCACACGGCACAATTAGGCTGCACCTTGAAAGGTTGTAATAGTTCTATGTAGGCTACAGGTGTAGTTGGGTTCTGAGGAGGGGGCCTAAGGCAGACAAAGGAAAAGCAGCTAAGAGACCAGTTGTTCTGAAGTGGATTTTATGTCAAACACTGCAAGTATTAGAGCTGATAAAAGCTGAGATTGGCAGACTGCAAACCAGAGACTGAAAGAGGTGCTGGAAGTACAAAGCACCTGAATTGTAATACGTAAAATAACCACAGAAAAAAGTGCAGTAAACAAAATCTATGGATATCTGGGGTGGAGCATTTGTAGTGAATGCTGGACCGTGCTCTGCCTGCTGCTATTGCTACAAACCAAAGTGGAATCACAAGAAAGCATTCTTACAGGCACAGTAACTGGCTTTATTGAGGCTGTGTTCTTTCCCCTGTGACAGACAAGCTGTACAGGTACAGAAGGGTGTGCCTGAAGTCAGTCAGCTCATAAATGCAGATGTTTATTTTCATTACTGCCTTCTCTATTTTCTTGCTTTACTAAAAACATTGATGAAACCTTACCTGAGCCTTTGTAATGTTTCTCTGAGAGCAGTTATAAGAGGATAAGAGGACTCTGAAAGGCCATCTTGTCACAATATATATAATTTTAGTCCATCAAGTTCAACCTTTTAAGATCTCATCTGATCAGCAATACGTGGATTAGTTGTTAATTGATCCAGGGGAATGCAAACAGAAAAAAAAAAAAAAAAAAGTGAAACTTAGCCAATCGTCTCAAAAGGGAACAAAATTAATTTATTCCTGACCCCAGATCCTGGCGGTCGGATTCCTCCCCGGATCAATACTCCCTTGCTAATTCACCAGGATAACCTTGAATGCGCCTTTTAATGAAAAATATATCCAGTCTTTTTTTAAAGTTATTTATCGAATCCACTGTCACCACCTCCTTTGGTACATAATTCCACAGATTAACCACCTTACTTCTTTAAGGTGAAATCTTTTTACTTTTAATCTCAAAGGATGTTCTTTTGTCAGTTGAAAACCTCTTGGCACAAAAAGCTCACTTGACAAAGCTTTAGAGAAAACACTAGCATAAAAAGCTTCATTTGTTATTTGTACATTGAAAACATGTTAGACACTGGGACTGGTTGGTCCCAGTGAGTATAGTTAGCGCTAAAGAATGGCCTGATGTACTACTGGCTCACTTAAAGGTTCTCAACTCTTGCAAGAACAATTGTTCCATTAATTGTTTAAAAGTGTGTTACATGCAGGGGCTGTGCTGCTTCCTCAATTGACACACCTTTCACGTAGGTGTCTAGAATATGTACAAAAACAAGAGGGAAGGGAGAGAGAGGGTGCACAAACTCCTAGTGCAGATCAATAGAAAAACTGCTGTGGTTTTTACTTTCAACTGTTTGTGACTCTCACCTGGAGAGACCTCAAATGTTATTCAATATAATCTGCATGTGAAATGTCAATCTTCTTCACCTCCAACAAATAGATCCCTAGTCTCCTTATTGCTAGTGTACATTTTTCAAAGTGTATACACTATACATAAAAATGGAGTATAACATAATGTGGTAAAGTATATCTATAAATTATTAACGGGATGGGTACGATGAATAGACTTCAGAATCTGACAATGTCAGTGCTGTGTATATGGTGTATTACACAGTAACTCCACTTGAGGCCTAATATGGTCCAAAAAATGTTTTGGGAAATTATTTATTATGTACTGATATCAGTTAATAATGATATCTGTAAAACAAAGGATACATATAAATAATACAATGATGATATAAAAAGGATAAATGTAAGTACTAAATTGTGTTTTGCTGCTCCTGACCTTCTTCAGTTAGAATATCTTTGGTTGTCTGTAGGACTAAAACAGTAGGTGAGAGTCACAAACAGTTGAAAGTAAAAACCACAGCAGTTTTTCTATTGATCTGCACTAGGAGTTTGTGCACTCTCTCTCTCCCTTCCCTGTTATTTGTACATATTGGGATTTCTGTTAAATCTACTGCGAATAACACAGTCACACCATTATATTTAAATGCATGGCGTACAAGTTGGAGTAAATATTATAAATCTGATTAAGACTAGATTAAAACAATTTGAGTCTAATCATGTTAATTTACATTCTATATATTATTTTAATTGAATTCAAGCAGAAAGAAAGGATAAGTGTATTGAATTTATATTGCTAAATATATTTCTTATGTCTTCCAAAGGGACCATTTTAGAATATTTATTTTAGAAGAACATTGAGACAATATTATATAATCCATTTCTATTTGTTTGTTCCTGTCTACTATGATCATGAGTTTGTTCCATGATGGTAAAGATAGTTTTTTTCCAGCCTCTGACAATAAGCCAATTGGCTGCCATTAGAGTGTTAATAATTATATGATTCTGTTTAAAATTAAAGTTGTCAGGTGAAATAATACAATTTCTTTAGTTAACTCTAATTGAAATTTGATAATATTAGATATTTGTATTACATACATTGACCAAAAGTTTTTTTTACTAAAACACATGTCCACTACATATGTTCTTGTGTTCCTACTTGTTCTTTACATCTCCAACAGTTTTCTTGGTTATCTTGGGATGCTTATTTGTGGTCATGTACCAACACTGGGCAAGTTTAAAGTATATTTCTCTTAATGATGAATTCTTTATATACTTTTCGGTTTCCACAAAAGTTTTGTACCACTGATTTATATGCCACTCCATCCCCAAATTTCTCTCCCACTTTTGCATTCTTTCTGTTTTTTTAAATTCCGTTTGTGATTTTATAATTTTATAACATCTAGATATTGTTAGTTTCATCTCTGTGTTTTTTAGATTTTTTTCAAATCGTGTTAATTATCTATTAACTGTTTATTTATAATCCAAATTCGCAATTGCTGTGTATAAAATATTATAGAATAACCATTTAGTGGGTGGTATCTGGAACTCATTAGATATTATTTTGAAAGTTTTCCATTTTTGTTTTTTTTAAATAAATCTTTTAGGAAATTTTTGTCCCAATTTCTTCCAAGTAATATTTAAGAAAGGGGTAAGTTCTTGTGTTATTTTCTGTAATGGAGTATTTAACGCTGGATGCTTTACTAATTCATTTTTTTATTACATTTTAACCACCATTTTATCAAGGTCCTAGGGATAAGTGGTATTTTATTTAGTACTTTCTTCATCATGTTTTTATCCCAATAAATATATTGTAAATTAATATTTCAACCAATTCTTTTAGTTATTTAGTTATTGATTTTTCTGGGTCAATAACTGAGACTTTTAAGTCATCAGCAAAAATGGTAACTTTGTTGGTTATAGAGCCTGTTACTATACCTTTTATTTGTGTACATTTTCTGATCACTTCTATTAAGGGCTCAATACTTTATGCAAGTATAAGTAATGACATAGGGCTACCCTGACAAGCTTCATTACTTAATCTAAAAGATTCAGTTTTAATACCTATTCCTAATATATATGTGTTTACCTCTGTAGAAAATGCTCGTATTTCATGGGAACCTAATGTTCCAAATCCATATTTGTCCAATACTAATTGTATAAATTCCCAATTCACTCTATCAAAGCTTTATATTGACCCTGGATGTATTTAAATCACGTAAACCATATATCCTCTGAGACACATGTTTTCTAGAGAAAATAAGTTTAATTTGTTTAGTCTTTCTTCATAACTTATCCCCTTTATTCCTCTTATTAATTTTGTTGCCCTACTCTGTAAATTTTCCAGCTCTAAGATGTCCTTTTTATGAAGCGATGCCAATTATATTTGCTTCCCTTGCTTCTATACCCTTCTTAATGCATGATAATATTGTATTTGCCTTTGCAGCTGCTGCTTGGCATGGCGCACTGTTACCTAGGTGGTTGTCCACAAGTACTCCCAAATCCCTTTCAATATCTGATACCCCTAGATTTGCTCCTTTAAGATTATAAATTGCATGGCTATTTTTTCTTGCCAGATGCATAACTTTAAATGTATTTGTATTAAATCTCATCTGCCATTTAGATGCCCATTCCTCTAGTTTATGTAAATTCTTTTGAAGGGAAAGTACATCATTATCTGATTTTCTTACCTTGCACAACTTTGTATCATCAGCAAAAATGAAGATACTACTTTCCAGTCCCACTTCTAAGTCATTAATAAATATATTAAAATGGAGAGCACCTAATACTGAACCCTGAGGAACGCTACTTACTTTGGTGTATGTGTCATTTACCACAACCCTTTGCTTCCTGTCTTTTAGCAACTCTCGATCCATGAGCAGATATTTACTGCAATTCATGTGTGTCTTTGTTTGCACAATAGTATTCCATGTGGCACTGTATCAAAAGCATTTGCAAAATCCAAAAAGACTACATCCACTTTGTTGCCTTGATCCAGGCTCCTACTAACCTCCTCATAAAAACTAATTAGATTTCTTTGACATGACCTATCCCTCATACATCTATGTTGACACCTACTGCAAATCCTGTTCAAAAATATATATTCTTGTATATTATGCCTTATTAACCCTTCTAAAAGCTTTCCCACTATAGAAGTGAGGCTCACTCATCTATAATTCCTGGATTTGCTCTTGCTCCCTTTTTAAATATAGGTATCACCTCTACTTTTTGGCAGTCATTTGGTTGTGACCCTGTGTTGAGTGAATCTTGAAAAATTGAATATAATGGTTTGGCTAATACAGATCCCAATTCCCTCAGGACGCTTGGATGTATTCCATCAGGACCTTGGGCATTATTATTTTTTCCAACCTCTTCTGGATTTCTTCCTGCGTTAACAAATTATATGGTGAAGGTAGTGTTGCCCCATTATGTTGCATTGTCCAAACCACTGGTACCTCCTTTGTATATATTTTCTATTTTAACCAATAGCACTTCTGCAAACTTTGAAGATTTCCTTGTATTCACATAAAGAAGTCTCTGAACCCTCTTGTTTGTATAATGGAAATCCCTGTTGTTTTTACTCAGAATCTTGAACTTTAAATCATTGTTAAGTCATATTGGATGTGATTTACTCCTTCTACTTTTATTCCCACATGGTATATGGTGATAAGTATGTATTTTTAGTAAGGATTTAAATGTTGTCCAATAATTTTCAGTATTTTTACCCATCAGATCTTTTTCCCAGTCTATACTTTGTATTGCTGACCTTAGACCATTAAAATATGCCCTTTTAAAATTCAGAGTTTTTGTTGGCCCCTTACAATTTTGTTTTTTTCAATTCAATCTCCAATGAGACTGTGTTGTGATCACTGTTTCCCAAAAAATGCCCTATTTCAGTAATGCCTATTAATTCCCATTTTTCATTAACTGCTAACAATTCTAACACACTAATTTTTCCTTGCAAGCTTCCGGCATTAGCAAGCATACACCTTACAGTGGGGGGAAATGTATCTGATCCCCTGCTGATTTTGAATGATTGTCCACTGACAAAGAAATGATCAGTCTATAATTTTAATGGAAAAGGTATTTTAACAATGAGAGACAGAATAACAAAAAAAAAAAAAGCACAAGAAAAACGCATGTCAAAAAAGTTATAAATTGGTTTGCAGGTCAATGAGGGAAATAAGTATTTGACCTCTTTGACTTAGTACTTGGTGACAAAACCCTTGTTGGCAATCACAGAGGTCAGACATTTCTTGTAGTTGGCTTGTAGGTTTGCACACATCTTAGGAGGGATTTTGTCCTACTCCTCTTTGTAGATTCTCTCCAAGTCATTAAGGTTTTGAGGCTGATGTTTGTCAACTCAAAGCTTCAGGTCGCTCCACAGATTTTCTATGGGATTAAGGTCTGGAGACTGGCTGGGTCACTCCAGGACTTTAATGTGCTTCTTCTTGAGCCACTCACTTGTTGCCTTGGCTGTGTGTTTTGGGTCATTGTTATGCTGGAATACCCATCCACGACCCATTTCCAATGCTTTGGGTGAGGGAAGGTGGTTCTCACCCAAGATTTGATGGTACATGGCCCCGGCCACCGTCCCCTTCATGCGGTGCAGTTGTCCTGTCTCCTTAGCAGAAAAACACACCCAAAGCATAATGTTTCCACCTCCATGTTTGACGGTGGGGATGGTGTTCTTGGGCTTATAGGCAGCATTCCTCCTCCTAAAAATACGGCCAGTTGAATTGATGACAAAGTGCTTGATTTTGGTCTCATCTGACCACAACACTTTCACCCAATTCTCTTCTGAATCATTCAGATGTTCAATGGCAATCTTCAGACAAGCCTGTACATGTGCTTTCTTAAAAAGGGGGACCTTGTTGGCGCTTTAGGATTTCAGTTCTTCGTGGCGTAGTGTGTTACCAGTTGCTTTCTTGGTGACTATGATCCCAGCTGCCTTGAGATCATTACCAAGATCCTCCCTTGTAGTTCTGGGTTGTTTCCTCACCATTCTCATGATCATTGAAACTTCACAAGGTGAGATCTTGCATGGAGCATCAGAACGAGGGAAACTGGCAGTTATTTTGTGTTTCTTCCATTCATGAAGAATCGCACCAACTGTTGTCACCTCCTCCCCAAGCTGCTTGGCGACGGTCTTGTAGCCCATGCCAGCCTTGTGTAGGTCTACAATCTTGCCCCTGACCTCCTTGGACAGCTCTTTGGTCTTGGCCATGGTGGAGAGTTTGTAATCTGATTGATTGATTGATTGATTGATTGCTTTTGTGGACAGGTGTCTTTTATACATATAACAAGCTGAGATGAGGAGCACTCTCTTTAAGAGAGTGCTCCTAATCTCAGCTTGTTACCTGTATAAAAGACACTTGGGAGCCAGAAATTTTGCTGATTGATAGGGGATCAAATACTTATTTCCCTCATTGACCTGCAAATCAATTTATAACTTTTTTGACATGTGTTTTTTTTTTTTTTTCTTTTATTCTTTCTCACTGTTAAAATACATCTACTATTAATATTAAAGACTGATCAGTTGTTTGTCAGTGGACAAACATTCAAAATCAGCAGGGAATCAAATACTTTTCCCCCCCACTGTATGTTATGAGTTTATAGTTTTGAGGTGCCTGCCTCTGCACTTGAGTTACTTAGTATTACCTCCCTATTGACTATACAATCCCTCCCCCATCTCTCCCCCATAAATAGTTAATTTATTCCTTATCCCCTCTACACTTTCTACCCCATTACATTCATCTAGTCCCTCCCCCCACCTACTAGTTTAAAAACTCATCCATCCTTTCTACAATTCTATGCCCTAGCATACAAGCTCCCTCATCATTAAGGTGCAATCCATACCTGCTATAGAGTTTGTACCCAAGTTAGAAGTCAGCCCAGTGCTGTAAAAACCCAAACCCCTCCTTAGTGATCCACTTTTTTAGCCTCACATTAACCTCCCTAACCTCTTTCTGTCTCCCTGGGCTAGCACGTGGCACAGGTTTTACCTCCGAAAACACTACCTTGGAGGTCCTTGCAAACTGTTCGCTTGCTTGGATCTGGGTGACAAATCACCCTGTCTACCTTACTAATAATAGAGTCACACAATTTTGCAAATACATTGGTGTTTGAAAACTGCAGAACTGTCCTGTCTCCTCTTTCTCCTATATACAGTATGTTATGTTCGCCAGATTTGGGGGACTACGCTCACCCCAATATTCTTTCTATTGGTCGCAACTGTTTGTTCAGATTTCGACACCAGCGAACACTTCAGATGACAAAATCATTTCTGAAGAGACAGGCACCATCAGACCCCTTTCTTAGGATCTCGGAATCACACACCATGTCCCTTTGATTAGTACAAGTAGACTCTGACACCACCTTTGTTTAGTGTGTCCAAAATCAGACAGGGACTTCTTTATTGTTACAGAGTTTTCTAAAAACACACAAAGATCTCATTCCCCCCACATGCCTAACCCCTCCTCTTGTGGGCAATAGCTTGTTACACTCTCACCAACTGGGAGATGTCTATCCCATGATACATCCCCCAGTTGCCAGATCCCAACTTACAGGGTTAAAAAACTAAACTTCCCCCTTCCAAACTAAAGCCAGAGGTTTCGTGTGTGGCTGCCTTTCGAAGCCATATAAATTCTTTAGAATTCCTTAATCCTTTATATATCCCAGATATGACTGCCTACTATCCTACTTCTAATACAGATACAATATTTTAATGTTAATCAATTACAGTACTATATGCACTTATTACATCCATGATATACCGTATTGGTCCGAATATAAGCCGCACCCGCATATAAGCCGCACCCGTAAAGTTTAAGGGAAAAAAATAGAAAAAAATAGTATTCAAATATAAGCCACACCCATAAAATTGGAGAGAAAAAGACTCTCAAAGTGATCAGCCATTGCAAGAAATAGGCTTTCTAATTAGCACTGTAGCTTTTTTTGCAGGTTACAGGCTTTACAGGATGTTAGAATCACTAAAACTGTAAATCGCTATTCAATACCGTAGTCTAAAGCACAAAAATCGGCACCCTTAACTCACAATCACGCAAATCGGCAGTAATTTTGCATTTGCAAATTGAAGTCACACTCGTAACAAGCAAAGTTTGCAAATCGGCAATGATTTTTTTACGGTCGCGAATATAAGCCGCACGCGTAACTCGGAAGCTCAAAAATCGGAAAAAAGGTGCGGCTTATATTCGGACGAATACGGTAACTACATGTATGCATTACACCCATGATATAACTGTTAAGCAAGTTGTTAGTACCTTCTAACCACACATATATTTACATAAAATTGAGGAATGGGCATCTAAATGGCAGATGAGATTTAATACGAAGAAAGGAAAGGTTATGCATCTGGGAAGGAACAATAGCCATGCAATTTATAATATTAATGGAGCAAATCTAGGTGTATCAGATATTGAAAGGGATTTGGGAGTGCTTGTGGACAACCACCTAGGTAACAGTGCTCAAGGCCAAGCAGCAGCTGCAAAGGCCAATAAAATATTAGCATGAATTAAGAAGGGTATAGAAGCCAGGGAAGCAAATATAATTCTGCCACTATACAAATCTCTAGTACGCCCTCATTTGGAATATGGAGTACAATTTTGGGCACCACTTCATAAAATGGACATTTTAGAGCTGGAAAAGGTACAGAGAAGGGCAACAAAACTAATAAGGGGAATGGAGGGGCTAATTTATGAAGAAAGTCTAACCAAATTAAACTTATTTTCTCTAGAAAAATGGCATCTATGAGGAGATATGATTACCTTATATAAATACATCCAGGGTCAGTATAAAGATTTGTCAGGGGAGCTTTTTGTGCCAAGAGGTTTTCAACTGACAAGAGGACATCCCTTGAGGTTAGAAGTAAAATGATTCCACCTCAAAGAAAGAAAAGGGTTCTTCACAGTAAGGGTGGTTAATCTGTGGAATTCTCTACCAGAGGAGGTGGTGACAGCGGATTCGATAGATAACTTTAAAAGGGGACTAGATTTATTTCTAATTAAAAAGGAAATTCAGGGTTATCATGGATAATTAGAGAGACAGTATTGATCCAATTTTTTTACATTTCCCTTTGAGACAATTGGCTAAGTCTCGCTTAAATTAAATAATTGATTAATAATTAATTAACAACAAATTAATTAATAGTTAATCCTCATATTGCAGATCAGAGGAGATCTTAAAAGGTTGAACTTGATGGACTGAAAGTCTTTTTTCAACCTTAAATACTATGTAACTATGTAACTATGTAATATAGTAACTGATGAACCCCAAACAGTCCAGTGGGCCTTTTTGTTCATAACACAGTATATATACATCAAGTATCTCCAGTATATTTGCCTTATGGATATGCACAACCAGAGACATACCAATGAGCCTGACATGCTGTGGTCCATGGGGTCATGGAGAGTCAGACACAATTGAATGACTAAACAACATTATATTTTTATACATAAATATTTGTGTACATATAAGTGTGTATTATTGTATTTTTTACAACAATAGTCTGCAGGACTTCAAATATTCAGTGGGACATAGCTAGAGTTGCTAACAGCATTGTATGCTGTGCACTTTTTAGCAATACCATGCACAAAAAACTAAGGTTTCCTAATAGGAAAGTAACAGTTGTATTTAATCTTGCAAACCTTAAAATGTATGAAAATAGAGACCAATATACATATCTGATAAAATTATATTATTTTAAGTTTATTAATTGTTCCTATTAGACAACTAGGCCCCTATTCAATTGCAAGCCCACAGGCCGTAAGTCTGCGTGCTTTAAATCTGGTACATGTACAAAGGTGATTCAAACGAACAAGCTCTTTTAGGGCCCAAGGCCGAAACCGTAAACCTTGCAATCGTAAGTAGCATTTCAGAGCGTGATCATGATCAATTAAGCAAGACTGTAAGTACCGATTTAGAATCAGCCAATAGTAAATGAGACCTTCATCAGTAATACATGGAGGTTAAACGTCAATCAGTTAGCGTTTGGAGATCCGATATGCCATTGGAATAGCAATCTGGCAATGTACAAAATAATCAAAATGAATGACAATACAGTTCTAGTTAATGTGGGTGGCCTGATATGTATTAACTCATTGATTCCCGAGATTGATATGGCACAGAAATGAAACATAAAACAAATAATTTTTTATTTTAGATTTGCAAGCTTGAGACTGTTGTGCAATTAATTCTAATGTCTTTCATCACTTTCCCTATCTTTTAAAGTGCAGTATTGATTTTTAATTTGCATTTCCACAGCTACGAACACGTGTTTAACACCCTTGCGAGTCCTATATGGTATCCGTAGGATTTTCTTCTACATTTGCCATTTACGGGTGTGATAACATTTGCGGGCTTGAGGAATTGTGGCAATTGAATAGCGATTTGCGATTGTAACATTTACATGCTTAAAAGATCAAAGGCTTAGCTGGGTCGGAGTTACAATTTTAACAATTGCAGGGATTTTGAACTTCTAATTCGCAAATCGTTTTCGGCTAGTGGAATGATGGCAATTTAATAACAATTTAGTTTACGGGCTCTATTACGGGCTCTAGTAACTTACAATTGCTCAATTGAAATCAGGAAATTGGTTTCCATATGGAAATATAGAAAGACAAACATATCCCAAGGTTGTTTAGTATTTTTATTTTAAAAAGGAGCTCTTTTTTCTCCATTGTAATTGCATCTAAAATAAATATAAATACATAGGACATTTGACATAAAAATGATATGTTGCAGTAAATTGTTTTTTGGGGCTTTAAATAAAAAAAGTGAAAATTAGAGTGTTTTTGTTAATATTTTCATGATTGCATTGGCTGTTTACTGTATTAAAACTTTAGCCAAGTGTAATGTGACTCTGCAAATAAGAAAAATAACTATAATAAATGTATGAGCATTTCTTGTCTGGCATTTGGTTAACAAATAACAGGCTATGGGAACTGAAAGTGTGAAGGTTTCAAAATGTTCATGACTTTTTACCTTACCACCGGCAGTATAAAGCAGTCAGGCTGCATAATTGATTGTGTTAGATGACCTTGGGATGTGACCAAACAGGCACATGCTGTCATTCTTGGTGAACTCATCTCAAAAGTGGGCAACTTATTAAGTTCTATTCAAGGACTAAAGAAAAATTACTTAAACTAAAGTAAATGGGCAATATTTTTATTGATGTATTATGATGGATCTGTGAAAGCATTACTTGCCTTATGCCAACAAATTTGGAAAAATCAACAGTGGCCTTAAGACTGGGAAAAGTAAATCTTCATCCCAATACCACAAAAAGGTAGTGCCAGAGAGTGATCCAATTATTGAACAATTCCACGCATTTCACATGCCAGCAATGTAATGCTTAAAATCCTGCAAGTTGACTCCAACAATATATGGACAGTCTAATGCCAGACTTGCACACTGGGTTCCACAGAGGCACAAGAGATCAAATTGCCAATATTCGCTGCATATTAGAGAAAGTAAAAGAGTTCCAGACAAAACATTTACTTCTGTTTTATAGACTAATCTAAAGGCTTTGACTGTGTGGATTACAACAAAAAGTGTTACATTCTTAGAGATATGGGAGTACCAGATCATCTCATCCTCCTACTGAGAAATCAATGTTAGGACCTTGAAGCTGGACATCTAACAATCAAGTGATTCAAGATTGGGAAATTAGTGTGACAAGGTTGTATATTGTCACCTTATTTATTCAAATTATATGCAGAATAGATCACGTGTAAGGCTGGACTGGATGCATTCAAAGCCAGAGTCAATATTGCTGGGAAAAATATTAACAACCTTGGATCTGTGGATGATACTACTCTGATGGATGAAACTGAGGAGGAACTAAAGGGCCTATTGATGATTGTGAATGGGAAGAGGCCTGCTGCTCAAAGTTAAAAAGACAAAGATCACTGCAAAAATACCATCCCATTTCCTTGCAAATAGATGAGAAAGAAGTGGGGGGGGGGGGGGGAAGTATGTCAAGTTCGGACAAGCTATTAAAAAGCAAATATATTATTAAATCAACAAAGTCAATATAGTTCGAACTATGGTATTCACAGTAGTAACATACAGATGTGGGAGCTGGATGTGAGAGCTGGATGGTGGTGTTAGAGAAAACTGCTTTGAATACTTTGGACTGAAAGAAGATCCAATAAATCAATACTACAGGAAATCAAGCCATACTATTCAGTAAAAGGTATGATCATGAGTCTGAAGCTCAAATATGTCAAGGATTCTCTAAAGACTCTGATGCTGGGAACAATTGAAAGTGCATGAAGAAGATATCAGAGCTGGAGATGGATAGATGAGATTAGTGAAACAATGAATACGAGATTAGTGAAACAATGAACACGAGTGAAACAATGAACACAAGCTTAAGGGAGCTCAGAGGGGCAGTGACTGACAAATATGCCTGGTGTGCTGGGGTCCATAGGGTCACCAAGAGTCAGACACAACTGAATGACTAAACAACAACAAATGGTTTTGGACTGACGAAAATATAAATCAATGTAACAGAATAGTGCTCCTCCAAATAGGTGCATTGTTTTCTGTGCTCTCCTACTAAAAGGAAAATGATGCAAGTCAATTTTACCTGTGTTTAAAATTGCAATATTTGGAATTTTAAAGGGCACAGATTTCCTTTTGTTAATTTTAAAGTTTTAATTGTACACTTTCTGCATAATAAATATGTGCTGCAAAGTTTAAAATATTATTTTTATCTTTGTTCAAAGTGCTTTAAAACAAAGTCCAAACTTTCTTATGATTAATTTATAAATAGGGTGGGCCCTGCACCAGTAAAGTTATAGAGAATTATGGAAAATGCACTTACTGGCTCTACTGACTGAACCAGATATAGCTTGACTTTGTTAAAAATGCAGTTTGTAATGGGATTTGCAGAAAAATGTCTTCATGAAAAGAAAAAAAATTATTGCAATATTCAAAGCCTCCTGAAACGTGAATTTAAATTGTTAACTTTTTGCACTTTTTGATTTTAAGGATTTGTTACAAAATCCATTGAAAATCAATCAAAAATGTTCAATTACATCAGTAATGGTGTACAGTTGTCTAACAAAAAAAAGATTTTAGGCTAAATCATGAGAAGTTTAATAGGAAATCAGCTCTTCTTTACTAAAAGTACAAAATTTGCCTTTAACTGCTATAGTTATATTTTAGATGCTCTATGCAGTCACTTAAAAGTGATGAGTCCTAAAAAAAAGGAAAAATAATGTTAGCAAACTTTTTCTTTCTTCAAAAAAGCTGCTGCCAAGACTGTCCTATGTGGCCTCTAACAGCTTAGATACAACCTCACCATATGGCTGTCTAATTTGTGAAGATCAAGAGGTAAATTATAAATTCCTACTAAGGACATTAAAGGTCAGATTCCTAAAACAATTACAGTAACATATAGTTTTAAGATACCATGATTTGAACTTACAAAGTACTTCCAAAGCATAACATTTAAGATATGGATAAGGCAATACAAAATATTGAGTAAGTTATCAAAACATGCCACAGATTCACAGTGCATTTACATAGTTACATAGTAATTGAAGTTGAAAAAAGACTTTCAGTCCATCAAGTTCATTCTTTTTAAAATTCTCCTCTGATCTGCAATATGCAGATTAGTTGATAATCAATTAGTTGTTAATTAATCAACAAGTAATTATTAATCAACAATTATTTTTTTTAATTAATAATTAATTGAACCAGAGGAAGGCAAAAAAACAAACAAAAAAAAACAAGTAAAAATTAGCCAATTGTTTGAAAGGAAAAAAAAAAAATTCCTTCCTGACCCCAGATACTAGTGATCGGATTCCTCCCTGGATTAATACTCTCTCTAATTATCAAGGATAACCCTGAATTCCATTAATTAGAAATAAATCCAGTCCCCTTTTAAAGTTATCTATCAAATCCACTGTCACCACCTCCTCTGGTAGAGAATTCCACAGATTAACTATGTTACTGTGTAGAACTCTTTTCTTTCTTTAAGGTGGAATCTTTTTACTTCTAACCTCAAGGGATGTCCTCTTGTCAGTTGAAAACCTATTGGCACAAAAATCTCCCTTGACAAATCTTTATACTGACCCTGGATGTATTTATATAAGGTAGTCATATCTCCTCCTAGACTACTTTTTTTCTAGAGAAAATAAGCTTAATTGGGTGAGTCTTTCTTCATACGTTAGCCCCTCCATTACCCTTATTAGTTTTGTTGCACTTCTCTGTACTTTTCTCTGTACTTTGTCCTTTTTATGAAGTGGTGCCCAAAATTGTACTCCATATTCCAAATGAGGGCATACTATAGATTTGTATAGTGGCAGAATTATATTTGCTTTCCTTGCTTCTGTACCCTTCTTAATACATGCTAATATTTTATTTGCGTTTGCAGCTGCTGCTTGGCTTTCAGCACTGTTGCCTAGGTGGTTGTCCAAAAGCACTTCCAAATCCCTTTGAATCTCTGATACCCCTATATTTGCTCCATTAAGATTATACATTGCATGGCTATTTTTCCTTCCCAGGTGCATAACTTTACATTTATTCGTATTTAATCTCACCTGCCATTTAGATACCCATTCCTCAATTTTATGTAAATCCCTTTGGAGGGAAAGTACATAATTATCTGATTTTATTACCTTGCACAACTTTTTGTCAACAGCAAAAATGGAGACACTACTTTACAGTCCCACCTATAAGTCATTAATAAATATGTTAAATAGGAGAGGACCTAATACTGAACCCTGAGGAACTCCACTTACCACATCGTAGTATGTTCCATTTACAACAACCCTTTGCTTCCTGTCTTTTAGCCAGCTCTCAATCCATGAGCAGATATTTACTGCAACTCCTGTATCTCTTAGTTTGCACAATAGTCTCCCATGTGGCACTGTATCAAAAGCCTTTGCAAAATCCAAAAATACTACATCCACTGAGTTGCCTTGATCCAGGTTCCTACTAACCTCCTCATAGAAACTAATTAGATTTGTTTGACATGACCTATCCCTCATAAATCCATGTTGACTCCTACTTATAATCCTGTTCAAATAGACATATTCTTGTATATTATCCCTTATTAACCCTTCTAAAAGCTTCCCCACTACAGAAGTGAGGTTCACTGGTCTATAATTCCCCAGATTTGCTCTAGCTCCCTTCTTAAATATAGGTATCACATCTGCTTTTCGCCAGTCAGCTGGTAGAGACCCTGTGTTAAGTGAATCTTAAAAAATTAAATATTATGGTTTGGCTATGACAGAACACAGTTCCCTCAGTACCCTTAGATGTATTCCATAAGGACCCGGGGCTTTATTACCATTTATTTTTTCCACCTCTTTTGGATTACTTCCTGCGTTAAGAAATTATTCAGTAGTGTAGCCCCATTATGTTGCAGTGTCCCAACCACTGGTACCTCTCTTGTATATACTGAAGAAAATAACCTATTTAGCTCATCTGCCTTTTCCTGGTCACTAATTTTCAGACGACCTGTGTCATATTGTAATGTTCTTATAGCTTTCTTCCTCGCCTTCTTCCCATTGATATAATTAGAAAAATATTTTAGGGTTAGTCTTACTCTCTTTTGCAACTCATTTTTCATTTTCTATTTCAGCCAGTCTAATTGCCTTTTTGCAAGCCTTATTAATTTCCTTGTACTAAAATAGTCTCTATCCCCTGTTATTTGTATAATTTAAATGCCTCTTTTTTACTCCGTAGCTTGATCTTTAAATCATTGTTAAGCCACATTGGATGTGATTTACTCATTTTACTTTTACCGTATTGGTCCGAATATAAGCCGCACCTTTTTTCTGATTTTTTTAGCTTGCAAGTTACGGGTGCGGCTTATATTTGCGACCGTAAAAAAAAATCAATGCTGATTTGCGAACTTTGCTTGTTATGTGTGCGGCTTCTATTCGCGAACGCAAAATTACTGCCGATTTGCGCGATTGCGAGTTAAGGATGGTGATTTTTGTGCTTTAGACTGCGGTATTGAATAGCGATTTACGGTTTTAGTGATTCTAACATCCTGTAAAGCCTGTAACCTGCAAAAAAAGCTACAGTGCTGATTAGAAAGCCTGTTTCTTGCAATGGCTGATCACTTGGAGAGTTTTTTTCTCTCCAATTTTACGGGTGTGGCTCATATTTGAGTACTATCTTTTTTCTATTTTTTCCCCTTGAATTTTACGGGTGCGGCTTATATGCGGGTGCGGCTTATATTCGGACCAATACGGTATTCCCACTTGGTATATGGTGATAAGTATTTATTTAGTAAGGATTTAAATGTTGTCCATTTATGTTCAGTATTTTTACCCATCAGTTCTCTGTCCTAGTCTATACTTGGTATTGCTGCCCTTAGACCATTAAAATCAGGCGTTTTAAAATTAAGAGTTTTTGTTGGCCCCTTGAAGTAATTTTTTTTTAATTCAATCTCAAATGAGACTGTGTTGTGATCACTGTTTCCCAAAGGTTACCCTATTACAACATTTGATATTATATCAATATTATTTGTGATGACTAAATCTAAGATAGCCTCATTTCTAGTAGGCTCTTGTATGACCTGGGCCAGATAATGATCCCTGAGTGTACTTAAGAAACTACTCCCCCTAGCTGAACTGCTGTACTCATTTATCCAGTTTATTTCAGGGTAAATACAATCTCCCATTATTAGAACTTGGCCATGTCTTACATTTCCAATCTGTAACAATAATTGTATTTCCTCACTTTCAGCTATATTTGGGGGTTTATAGCATACTCCAACTAATATTCTTTTAGAATTTGCTGCTCCGCTATTTAACTCTACCCACAAACATTCAACATTACAGCTATTTACACCATAAATATCTTCTCAGACTATAGGCTTAAATTCAGGGTTAACATACAGACAAATTCCTCCTCCTCTTTTACCATTGCCCCAATCTTTTCTAAATAGGTTATAACCATCCAGATTAACAGTCCAGTCATGAGATTTATCCCACCAAGTTTCGGTAATGCCTATTAAATCCAGTTTTTCATTAATTGCTAATAATTCTAACCATTCCCATTTTCCTGGCAAGCTTCTTGCATTAGCAAGCATACATCTTATGTTATAAGTATGTAGTTTGGTGGTGCCTGCCACTATACTTAAGTTACTTAGTAATACCTCCCTATTGACTATACTACCCCTCCCCCATCTCCTCCCTATGAGTTGTTAATTCATCCCTCATCCTCTCTACACTTTCTACCCCATTACTTATATCTAGTCCTTCCCCCCACCTACTAGTTTAAAAACTCGACAAAAGCTCTCTCATCATTATGGTACAATCCATCCCTGCTGTAGAGATTGTACCCAAGTGAGAAGTCAGCACAGTGCACTAAAGACCCAAACCCCTCCTTAGTGCACCACATCTTTAGCCATGCATTAACCACCCTAAGCTCCTTCTGCCTCCTTGGGCTAACACATGGCACTGGTAGTATCTCAGAAAATACTACCTTGGAGGTCCTTGCTTTAAGCTTATTCCGTAGTTCTCTAAAATCATTCTTTAGGACACTGCATCTTCACTATCTTTGTCATTGGTACCAATATGTACCAAAACCAACGGTTCATTACCAGCCCCTCCCAATAATTTGTCTACCCAATCCACAACATGCCAAACCCGAGAGACAGCAAACTGTTCGATTGCTGTGATCTGGGTGATAAATAACTCCTAATAATAGAGACCCCTACCACCAAAACCTGTCTGTTGCTCTGCCTATGCTGCCCTCCCACTCCTCCAGTAGAACTGTTCTCCTGGCTATTGGAGGGAACAGCTCTATATGGCATTGCCATTCCTGAATGGACATCCCCAACAGTTTTACTCAATCTGGCAAATCTGTTGGTGTTTGCCAACTCAGAACTGACCTGCCTCCTGCTCCTGTTCCACCTTCTTCACCTTCTAACTGTAAACCAGCTACCTTCCTGGACATCCTCACTAGCTTCAGCTCCGCCCTCCATGCTAGGCCCAGCTAAACTGTGCTCAGTGAGCACCAACTCTTTTTCCAGTGAAATATCAGTAAGTGCTGCAATTCTCCTCTCCATTTCTCCAATTTGAGCATCCAGAGAGGCAAAATTCTCACACCTCTCACAAAGGTATGGACCCTGGATCATTTGTGCATACATATGACAGGATTTACACTGAGTGAGGTTGCCACTGGACTGACTTGGTGGGAAAAATAAACAAACAATAATAAAAAATAATATATTTGTATGAAGTTTTATAAATATATATATATATATATATATATATATATATATACCTTATGCTTCACCCCAGGGACCCTTGTCACCCTCTTGTGATGAGGGATGATTACTCTTTCTTAATACTCTCTTCTCCCTGGGGCATTTGTAATCCTTTTTCTGGGTATGATGAAAATAATATGTATTTGGCACCAACCTTTTATCCTCTAAGTTGTATCCAGTTTATCAGGAATGGGGGGAAGGGGCTTTTGGATGGCTCCTTACTCAGCTTGATTTCTCCTGAACAGAAGCGGGCCGCTCTCTCCTTTAGGAAAGTCTCTCAGTGACACCCTCCTCCTCAGACTGCTAGGCAGAGACTGCAAACTTCACTGAGCAGCCTTTTTAACTGCTCATGAGCATGGTCAGGTGTTGGCTTAATTAGGCTGAAGATTTTGGATTAACCTTTTCTATGTCAGTCCAGGGTATATGGCTTTGCTCCATCTGCGGCTTATATATCTTCCCTGATGTACTGTGTGGCAGGTTATCAGGGATTCCTGCTGCACTTTATTACAATATATATATATATATATATATATATATATATATATATATATTCTTCCTTTTTTGCACTATAAATCTGCCCCCCCTTTCTTTGAACTCCCTCCTTTTATTTAAACTCCTACACTTTTACTAGAACTGCACTTATACTAGAAGTGTTCGTAAGCTCACAAGTTTGCCCCTTCTCCTGTTTATATTAACTTCTGTAATTGGGTTTGGGTACAATTGGACCACAACCAACGGTGGCCTTAGTGCTTGGTAGATCTTGTCTAGTTGATAATGGTCTCTAATTGTATAAAATGGCATGAGTCCTCAATGTATAAGGTTTAGTGTGTACGGTGGTCAGATGTATTGCTATTCCCAAAAGCACTGTTAATATATTATATTAACTTCTGACTTGGACACAATTAGTGCAACAAAAGGTATGGACCCTGGATCATCTGTGCATACATATGACAGGATGTACACTGAGTGAGGTTGCCACTGGACTGACTCATAATTATTGTTTACAAAATTTAGGTGGGAAAAATAAACAAACAATAATAAAAAATAATATATTTGTATAAAGTTTTATAAATAAATATATATATATATATATATATATATATATATATATATATATATATTCTTCCTGTTTTGCACTATAAATCTGCCCCCCTTTTCTTTGAACTCCCTTCTTTTATTTAAAGTCCTACACTTTTACTAGAACTGCACTTATACTAGAAGTGTTCGCAAGCTCACAAGTTTGCCCCTTCTCCTGTTCATATTAACTTCTGTAATTGGTTTGGTGGATGGGTACAATCGGACCACAACCAACGTTGGCTTAGTGCTTGGTAGATCTTGTCTAGTTGAAGATGGTCTCTAATTGTATAAAATGGCACGAGTCCTCAATGTATAAGGGTTAGTGTGTACGGTGGTCAGATGTGCTGCTATTCCCAAAAGCACTGTTAATATATTATATTAACTTCTGCGTACTCACTTGGACACAATTAGTGCAACTAATTAGTGATAATTAGTGCAATTAGTGATAAAACACAAAAATGGTAGGGACTTAACAGAAGAAGATCAGGTAAAGAAGTGGTGACAGGAATACACTGAATACACTGAAGATCTATGCAGGAAGGATCTTAACAGCAGTCATGACCTCAATAGTTGGCCTAAGTGCTAGAGCCAGACATCTTTGAGAGTAAAGTTAGATGGGCCCTAGGATGTCTTGCTGATATTAACGCTGCATGAGGGAAGGATTCCAAATTTAACTATTCAAAATTCTACAAGATGATGCTGTGAAAGTGTTGCTTGTCTTATGCCAATACATTTTTTGCTTGTGCTCACTGCACAGAGCTGTTGTGCGTCAGTCTGGGGGCTTGCCATCTGGGGGCTTGCCAGCGACACATGTAAATAGAAATTTCATTTATTTATTGCTTTGTGAAAAATGCACGTATTTCAAAAATTCTAAAAGTATTTTAACATGCTTTGTACAGTGGTATGCTCCACATTGTGCTGAACTAAGTGGCCCTTTAATTAGAAAATTTTAATTTAATCAAAGTAATTTAATATACATTATATTAAAACAAAACAGACAATATAACTTTTGCTTGTTTATTACATTTTGGAGCTTTGGGATTTTTAGTTCCTGACAAGGCTATACCCCATTATACAATATTCATAATTAACATAAGTCCTTGGTATAGTCAAAGAACCACTCTTTTCTTTTCATTTATGAGACCTGAATACCAATTTCATTTCTTGTATATAATACATTCCCATAATTAAGATTTGAATATCTAGTTAATTAAACTTCATTTGGAATGCATTATATATATATATATATATATATATATATAGTCGAAAGAGTTATAAGTATTACAAGATGGGCAGGTCATGGCAGAGAGGTCAGACAAATTGTGGTCCACTGGAGATGGATACTGCAACCCACTCTAGTAATGGTGCTAAGAAAACTTTAAGGACAGGCACAATAGAGACGTAATGATATGGCACTGGAATATGAGCCATTTAGGTCAGAATGTGCCTACCACATTACTGACGAAGAGCAGAGGGCAAGTACAAGTAGCACCAGATCGAATGAAGTAGTTGGGTCAAAGCTGAAATGACACCTAGCTGTGGATGTCTGGAGGGGAAAGGAAAGTCTGATGCTGCAAAGATCAATTCAGCATTAGAACCTGGAATGTTAGAACTATGAACAAAAGAAAAATAGATGTGGTCAAGCAAGAGATGACAATTAGTGAACTTAAATGGACTGGAATGGACATTTTACACCACACAACCACCAGATCTTCTATTGTACTGTGGTCAAGGATTCCACAGAAGAAATGGAGTAGCCATCCTAGTTAATCAAAGAGTGGTCAAATCAGTAAAACCCAATAAATGAAATAATTATTTCTATTTAAATTCAGAACAAGCCATTTCACATCACAGTGATCCAAGTCAATGCTCCCACCATGGATGCTGAAGTGGCTGAAGTTGTCCAGCTCTATGAAGATATTCAACACGTCATAGATATAACAGCAAGACAATAAGTTACTATCATCATTGGAGAATGGAACCAAAGACACTTGGATTAGCTGGAAAGCATGTCAGAGATTAGTAGAATTCTGTCTCTGTCCTCCAAGACAACTCTACACATCACCAGATGGACAACATAGAATTAGATTGACTATATACTTTGTAGCCAAAGATAGAGGATCTCTATACAATAAGCAAAAACAAGGCCTGACTGCGGCTTCCTATTGCAAAGATCATAATTAAAATGAAGAAAAGAGGGAAAATCAACTGCCCAAGTAGATACAAAATAAATAATATGCATTGTGAATATGTAGTGGAAGTAAGGAATAGATTTAAGGGACTAGACATGCGAGATAGAATGCCTGAAGAACTTATGATGGAAGTTTGCAACATTATCTAGGAAAAAGCCACAAAGAATATCCCTAAAAGAAATAAAAGTAAGAAGTCAAACTGGCTATCTGATGAGGCTTTGAAAGTAGCCCAGGGAAGAAGGAACGTGAAAGGTAGTGGAAATATGAAATGATTTGTGCAACTGAATGCAGAATTCCAGTGGATAACAAGAAGAGACAAGGAGAGATTCTGCAACGAGCAATGTAACAAAATTGAAGATAACAAAATGGGTAGATCAAGAGATCTCTTCAAGAACATCGGGGACCTCAAATGCACCTTTCATACCAAAGTGGGAGTGATAAAACACAAAAATGGTAGGGACTTAACATAAGAAGATCAGGTAAAGAAGTGGTGACAGGAATACACTGAATACACTGAAGATCTATACAGGAAGGATCTTAACAGCAGTCATGACCTCAATAGTTGGCCTAAGTGCTAGAGCCAGAAATCTTTGAGAGTAAAGTTAGATGGGCCCTAGGATGTCTTGCTGATATTAATGCTGCATGAGGGAAGGAATCCAAATTTAACTATGCAAAATTCTACAAGATGATGCTGTGAAAGTGTTGCTTGTCATATGCCAACACATTTGGAAAACTCAACAATGGCTTATAGACTGGAAAAGGATAGTCTGCATCCCAATCCAAAAAAGACAGTGCCAAAGAGTGCTCCAACATCGGAGCCAGATTCAATGTTGCTAGAAGAAATATCAACAACTTCAGACACGCCTGATAATACCACTTTGATGGATGAAAGCGAGGAGGAACTAATGGACCTATTAAAATAAGCAAAGGTTGGCCTGCTGCTTAACGTTAAAAAGATGAAGATCATGGCAAACTACAATCTCCTGTTCCTGGCAAACAGACGGTGAAGAAGTGAAGGCAGTGACAAATTTTATTTTCCTTGGATATAAGATCTCTGCAGATGGTGACTGTAGTCATGAAATGAAAAGATGTTTGCCTCTGGCGAGGAAAGCTATGGTAAGCTTGGACAAGCTAGTAAAAAGTAAAGATATTAAACTTTTCAACAATGGTCTGTATAATTAAAACTAGGGTATTCCTAGTAGTAACATACTGATGTGAGAGCTGGACCATAAAGAAGTCTGAGCACCATAAAATGTATGCCTTTGAATTATTGTGTTGGCGAAAACTATTTAGACTACAAGAAGATCAAATAACTCACTACTTCAGGAAATCAAGACAATCTGTTCACTACAAGGTATTATCATGAGGCTGAAGCTCAAATATTTTGGCCATATCATGAGATGGCAAGATTCCCTAGAAAAGACTCTGATGCTGGGAAAGATTGAAGGCACAAGATGAAGGAGACAACAGAGGTGGAGATGGATAGATTAGGTTACTGAAGCAATGAACTTGAACTTGATGGAGCTCAGAGGAACAGTGTCTGAGACATGTACCTGGCGTGCTGCAGTCCATAGAGTCACAGAGAGTAGGACATGACTGATTCACTAAACAACAACAACAAATACACAGATAGAGAAAATAGAGAATTGGGAGAGAGAAGAGAGAAATTAAAGGGGAGGAATGAGGAGAAAAATAGTGGGAAAAGTTAGACAATTAAAGGAAAATAGAAGGAGAAGAGAGATATAGGAGAGACAGAGGGGGAGAGATGAGTATGAAAAAGGAGGAATTTATTATTTTTTATTTTATTATTAACTTTTATTTGTAAAAAAATTGAAGGTCCTGTTATTGAGTTTAAAATTAATGATACAAAGTGTTTCTCTAAAGCACCCAATTAGATTGAAAACTCACAAACTTGCAGTCTAGGGGGTATGCATGAGATATAAAAGGGTGAGGTACAATGTATTGTGCATATTAAGACTGAAGGTTATAGCTTCTCTAAACATATGAGTTTTTAGTGATGTTTTGAAAGATTTAAGGTAGTAGGATAATCTAGTGGAGCAAGGCAATGAGTTCCAAAGAATAGTGGCAGCACAAGAACACTTCTGAAGGTGGGAATGAGAGGAGTTGATAAGAGAGGAGGAAAGAAGAAGACAAGAGACAGGAGCAGAGATATAAGAGGGTGCATTATTGTTGAGAGCCTTATACGTTAGGGTCAAGATTTTAAATTATTTTCTGGATGCTATGGGAAGACAGTGCAGTGACTGACAGAGTTGTGCTGCGAAACACTGTGCGTTCAGTAGATGAGTAGATGAGTCTAGCAGGGGATTAGTCTTTTTGGCCTTTTCAAGTCAGAGGAAGAATGAGTTGTGACAAAAGTCTATGCTCCAACCACGGATGCTGATGAGGCTGATTATATCCAATTCAATAACAAGAAAATATGTTACTCTCATCATAGGAGATTGTTATGCTCAAATAGGGAACCAAAAGATACCTGGAATAAGGGGCAAGTTTGGCCTTGGGGTACAAAAGTAAGAGTTCAGAGACTAGTAGAATTCTGTCAAGATAATTCTCTGGTCATAGTACATCCTCTTCTAACAGCATCAGAGACGACTCTACACATGGACATCACCAATCACATGGACAATATAGAAATCAGATAGACGATATTCTTTTTAGACAAAGATGGAGGAGCACTATACAGTTAGTAAAAATAGGACATGGAGCTGACTGTGAATGAGATCATGAGATTCTTATTGCACAATTCAGAATTAAACTGAGGAAAAGATGGAAAACGATCAGGCCAAGCAGATATGAAATAGATATTATCCCCTGTGAATTTGTAGTTAAGGTAAAGAATATATTTAAAGGACTAGACATGGTATGTAGATTATATGAAGAACTTTGGACAGATGTTTGTGACATTTATCAGAAAATAGCAACAAAGAATATCCCCAAAAGACAGAAAGCAAAGAAACAAACTGACTTTCTGGTGAGGCTTTGAAAGTAGCCCAGATAAGAAGGAAAGTTAAAGGTAGTGGCAATAGGAAAAGATTTGTCCAACTGAATACAGAATTCCAGAGGATAACAAGAAGAGACAAGACATTCTATAATGAGTGATGTAAAGAGAAATATGATGTTAACAGAATGGGAAGTCAAGAGATTTCTTCAAGAAAATTGCGGGTCTTAAAGGAATCATTCATGCCAAGATAGGTTTGATCAAAGACAAAAATGGTACAAGCATAACAGAAGCAGATCAGATAAAGAAGATATGTAAGGAATACACAGAAGATCTATACATGAAGGATCTTAACAGCACTAATAACCTCAAAAGTGTATCCATGCATCATGGAGAGTGAAGTGACATGGACCCTAGGATGCCTTGCTGATAATATGACTGCAAGAGTTGATGGAATCCAAGCTGAGCTGTTCAATTTCCTAGAAGATGATGCTGTGAAAGTGTTGCTTGCATTTTTCCAACAAATTTGGAAAACTCAACAATGGACAGAAGATTGGAAAGTTCAGTCTATATTCCAATAACAAAGAAGGCAGTGACAAAGAGTGCTCCATTTATACAACAATTACACTAATTTCACATGCCAGCAAGGTAATTGCTTTAGATCCTGCAAGCTTGGCTCCAACAATACATGGGTACCAAATTTGCCAGGCTTTGCAGAGGCAGAAGCAGATAAAAGATGTCCGCTGGATAATAGAGAAAGCTAGAGTTTTCCAGGAAAACATTTACTTCTGCTTTATAGACTATTCTAAAGCTTTCAACTATGTGTATCATAACAAAATATAACAAGTTCTTAAAGATATGTGAATAACAGACCATCTTATCTGCCTCCTCAGGGACATGTATGTTGTGCGCAAGTTGGCTTGTTGCTGCAAACTTAGTTCTTGTCAAATAGATGGGGAAGAAGTGGAGACAGTAGCATATTTTATTCTCCTGGGTTCCAAGATCTCTACAAATGGTGACTGCAGCTATGGAAGGAAAATATGTTTGCTTTTGGGGAGGAAACCTATGGCAAGTCTGGATAAGCTATTAAAAAGCAAAGATATTACATTATTGACAAAGGTCTGCGTTGTGAAAACTGCGGTATTCCCAGTAGTAACCTACAAATGGGAGAGCTGGACCATGAAGAAGAATGGGCATCTGGGGAAATGACATCTTTAAATTGTGGTGTTGGAGAAAACTGCTTAGAGTACCTTGCACTTCAAGAAGTCAATCAATACTACAGTAGATCAATCCAATCTTTACACTAGAAGGTGGGATCATGAGGCTAAAAAACTAATTAGCCATATTATGAAAAAACAGCATTCCCTAGAGAAGACTCTGATACTGGTAAAGATTGAAGACACACGAAAAAAGGGGCGGCAGAGGAGAAGATGAATAGATGTACAAACGCAACTGAATGATATCCTATATAAATGTTTGGTTGAACTAATGTAGCTAACTGTTCTACATAGAACCAAAGTTTAAAAAAAATTGGGAGAAAGAAACAAGGGATCAAATTCTGTTAATCAAGTTTATCACGATTCAGATGTGTTTAGAAAGTATGATGAAGGAACTAATAACATTTGAGATATAGTAAAAAGAATACATTTAAGAGGGATAAAGAAGTCTACAAAAAGAGTAACATCTATCAGCCTAATCCAATTGTTCCGTTTTTGAGATCTGAGGTCGCAAGTGGAAAACGGAGGCAACTTCCCTATTCAATTGCCTCCATTTTGCAACCTCGGATTGAGTTCTGAGAGACGGCCCTGCGAAAATGGCTCACCTTACACCACTCTTTTGCAGGGCTGAAAACGCAAATCCCTATTCAATTACTGCATCTGCTCAGGAGGACCCACAAAGGCTTTAGAAGCCCTTACGTATGGTCCTCGATCAGTTAGGATTAGATAGACCCAGTTAGGATTAAATAGGTACAGTTAGGGTTAAATAAGCACAGTTAGCGTTAGATAGCCCCAGTTGGGGTTAAATAGTCATAGATAGTGTTACTGGGTCCAGTTAGGATTAAATTGGCCCAGTTAGGGTTAGATCGCCCTGTTAGGGTTGAATAGGTAATGTTAGGGTTCAATAGGTTCTGTTAGGGTTATTGAGTCCAGTAAGGGTTAAATAGGTACAGTTAGGGTTAGATAGGTACTGTTAGGGTTAAATAGATACTGTTAGGGTTGAATAGGCCCAGTTAGGGTTACATAGGCCTAGTTAGAGTTATTAGGTCCAGTAAGGGTTAGAAAGGCCCAGTTAGGGATAAATAGTCTCAGTTAGGATTTAATAAGCCCAATTAGGGTTAAATATGTACAGTTAGAGTTAAATAGGCCCAGTTATGATTTAATAGGTACTGTTAGGATTAAATAGGCGTAGTTAGGGTTATTGGGTCCAGTTAGGGTTAAATATGCCCAGTTAGGATTTAATAGGTACTGTTAGGGATAAATAGGCCTAGTTACAGTTATTTGATCCAGTTAGGGTTAAATAGGTACAGGTAGAATTAGATAGGCCCAGGGTTGGGTTAATGGGGTATAGTTAGGGTTAATAGTGTAGTGCTTAGAATTTGTGTCATGAGGGTCCTGGATGACCCTCATGGCACTGATAGTGTTATTATAGAGGTTAATTAGTGTCCTATAGGGGTCTATTGGTGTTAAATAGGGGCTTATTGTATTGACCCTTATCAGTGACTAGAATAATTAGGGGTTTATGGAGGTATGTATTGACCCCCATGTGTGAACCGCCCTTTGGGAAATTTTTATTTTGAATGCATTGGGGGTCCCAATTGCATCTGATCAGGACCCCCATTTCAAGGATTAATGTGGGAACCCCGATGGGGACCCCCAGCATTTGGGGGGTTAATTTTAGGTGCTGGGCGGGGTATTTACATAACTATTAGTGTGACGCAGGCCCTTTAAGGACCCCTGGCGGGGAATGTAAACATTTCAAATGCAATGGGGGACAGGATCATGACCCCTACTACAATGGTTAGTGGAGCATGGAGATGATGTGGGTACCCTGCAGGGGTCCCATTGGGACTCCAGCATCATGTTGGCCATGTGTCATTGGGGTTGATGTGGGGACACTGCAGGGGTCCCGTTCAAGTCCCCTGCAGCAGGGTTATTTGTCGGGAGGCTGCTAGACCACTTGCAGCTCTGAGTACCTTCAATCATGAGGATCTCAAATCCCATTGGCCCACAGTGAGCAGTAGCTGCGACCATGGAGTCACAAGCCCAGCTCTGCTTACATCGGAAACATTGGTTTCCGATTTTGGATGTCGGGCACAGTGTCTCTGCCTCCATTAATTGAATAGCCTCATAAACGTAGGGGAAAAGCAGCTTGCAGCTCACTGGGAGATATCAGACCCTCTGCGAGTGAGCTGAAACCTTCCAATTGAATGAGGCTGTATATCTGAAAGAAACATTCAAGCAAATATATTTTCTAAAAGAAAAATGAGTTCTCCTGACAGGTTCAAGGTTCCCATGTAAGATAAAGGAGGAACCAAGAAGTAGGAACCAAGAGTAATTCTCAATTTCAAATCTTTACAAAAAGTATGTAAGTCTGTATAAGAGAAATACATTTAGGTTGAATGTATCTGAGCATAAAAACCCCAAATACACTCATAATCATTATTATTTCCCTTTGAGAAAAGATAGGATTTCAACCACATCCTAGAATTTGAAAGGGATTTTTTAGATCTCAACCCTCAAGAGACAGTTACCAAAGTACCTACATTAATGTCACAAAAAATGGAGTGACAACACTATCAATAATAGCAAAATTATTTCTACAGAGAACTACAGGAAACAAAATATAGATAAAATAGGAAAGGAACGATAGAAGTTGGAGATTATCCAGAAAAAGGAGCATCAAAACTCTGAATAAAGTAAGATTTTTAAAGATAACTTAATCTATCAGAGTTATAGTTAAATGAATTCCTCAAGGTATTATCTAAAGGTGTATCCTTTTGTCCCTTCAAAAAAATATTGAAAGACAAATATTAACACAAATATTAACTTATCTATATTTGTATATAAGAAACTTACACGTCATAGATTCTATACAATGAAAGAAGCACAAGAACCTAGATATTACAATTTCCCATTTTATAAGTCCCATAAAGAGATAAACTTTGAGGGAGAAGATCTATACCTATAAATATCTTGATGTCGTTAATGGATTAAAGTACCCCCTTTAAACTGGTATCTGTTTTTAATCCAATCCATAGTAGAGGTGCCTATTTTATAAATTGTTTCAGAATGACCTCCTAAAAATGTGTAATAATTTTGCTCCATGCAAATCTAATCTTTTTATGAGGCAAAAGAGGCATTACAAAAAATAAATCAAAAAATGGATAAATTATAAAACAGAATGAGAAAGGGGTGGAATAGTGGTCTTAAGTAGGGAAGAATACATTAGTGAAGGTTACAGACTACTATCAGATACTCAGATACTCCCCATTGGAGAAAAGCAGAGGTGATACCTACATTTAAGAAGAGAGCAAGAACAAATCCAGGACATTTTTAGACCTGTAAGCCTCACTTCTGTAATGGGAAAGCTTTTAGAAGGGTTAATAAGGGATAGTATACAAAAATATGTTTGTTTAAACATGATTATAAGTAGTAGTCAACACAGATTTATGAGGGATCGATCTTGTCAAACAAACCTAATTAGTTTCTGTGAGGCAGTCAGTAAGAACTTGAATTAATGCAACTCTGTGGATATAATCTTTTTGGATCTTGCAAAGGCTTTTGATAAGGTGCCACATGGTAGTCTTACCATTATTCGGATTTACAAATTTTTTAGTTGGCTGCATAAAACTACACGCCTTGCATCTCCAACAGCGACATGTCCCTTTTAATGGACGTAACCAAGATTATTGTGGCCTGCTGGATTGGAAAAGACTATGTGTGACCTTGTCCTTTATATTCTTTGCCCTTCTTTATGTCACTAGGGCTTTCTTTGGTAAAGTATGACTTATATCAGTATCTGCCTTTAGAATTGGCCAATGTTTGTTCAAGATTCTTCTTATGCATTCTGAGTTTTGTCCAAATGTTAGGGTACATCAAGTCCTATTCATATTCTCCCCATTTTCATTTGATGTTTTGCATTTCTTAGATAGCAAAGAAGTTCTCTCAGTCTCTGTTGCTATTTTATAAGCATTTTTAAAGCATCTATTTTGGGTACCCTTTGGCCTTAAATTTGTCTCTTAGAACGTCAGCTCGTTTTTTAAAAAGCAATCTCTGGAGGTGATGACAAAGGATTTGCTATATAACTTTAAAAAGGGGGTGGATATATTTTTGATTAAAGACAGCATTCAGGGTTATCCTGGATAATTAGTGAGGAGGGGAGAGTCTAATTGCCAGTATCTGGGGTCAGGAAGGAATTACATTTTTTTCCCCTTTTGTCAATGTCTCAATGTTTTTTTTTTCTGTTTGCCTTCCTCTGGATCAAATAACAACTAATCTGCATATTGCAGATCAGAGAGATCTAAAAAGGTTGAACTTGATGGACTAAAGTCTCTTTTCAACTTTAATTACGATGTAACATAGATCAAAATAATTCATTAAAGAATTTGAACAAATGCTTCTAGAATATATTGTTACCTAAACTTTATATAAATACCTGTTTAACAAAAGTTTTCTAGTTTCTAGTTTTCCAATTGTAGCAGGGATAAACAGCATTACAGAAAAGTTGTCTAGTTTTATAGACTGTTTTTTTGCAGTAATATAGTTACATAGTAATTAAGGTTAAAAAAAGACTCTCAGTCCATCAAGTTCAACCTTTTAAGATCTCCTCTGATCTGCAATATGCGGATCAAATATTAATTAATTAGTTATTAAATCCAATTATTTCATTTTTTTTTAATTATTAATTACTCCAGAGGAAGGCAAACAGAAAAAAAAACTCAAGTGAGACTTAGCCAATCGTCTCAAAGAAAAAAAAATTTTTAATTCCTTCCTGACCCCAGATACTGGCGATTGGATTTCTCCCTGGATCAATACTGTCTCTCTAATTATCCATGATAACCCTGAATTCCCTTTTTAATTAGAAATAAATCCAGTCCCCTTTTAAAGTCAAATCTGCTGTCACCACCTCCTCTGGTAGAGAATTCCAGATTAACCAGATTAACCACCACAACAGATTAACCACCTTTTACTGTGATGAACCCTTTTCTTTGTTTAAGGTGGAATCTTTTTACTTCTAACCTCAAGGGATGTCCTCTTGTCAGTTGAAAACCTCTTGGCACAAAAAGCTCCCTTGATAAATCGTTATACTGACCCTGGATGTATTTATATAAGGTAATCCTTTTAGACGCCTTTTTTCTAGAGAAAATAAGTTTAATTTGGTTAGTCTTTCTTCATAACTTAGCCCCTCCATTCCAATTATTAGATTTGTTGCCCTCCTCTGTACCATTTCCAGCTCTAAAATGTCCTTTTTATGAAGTGGAGTCCGAAAGTGTACTCCATATTCCAAATGAGGGCGTTCTAGAGATTTGTATAGTGGCAGAATTATATTTGATTCCCTTGCTTCTTAATACATGCTAATATTGTATTTGCCTTTGCAGCTGCTGCTTGGCTTGGAGCACTGTTACCTAGGTGGTTGTCCACAATCACTCCCAAATCCCTTTCAATATCTGATACACCTAGATTTGCTCCATTGAGGTTATAAATTACATGGCTATTTTTCCTTCCCAGATGCATAACTTTAAATGTATTCATATTAAATCTCATCTGCCATTTAGATGCCCATTCCTCAGTTTTATGTAAATCCCTTTGGAGGGAAAGCACATCATTATCTGATTTAATTACCAAAAAATTGAGACACCACACTCCAATCCCACCTCTAAGTCAATAATAAATATGTTAAAAAGGAGAGGACCTAATAATGAACCCTCAGGAACGCCACTTACCCCATTAGTCCAATTGGAGTATGTTCCATTTACAACAACCCTTTGCTTCCTGTCTTTTAGCCAGCTCTCAATCCATGAGCAGATATTTACTGCAATTCCTGCATCTCTTAGTTTGCACAATAGTCTCCCATGTGGCACTGTATGTTTATTTAGTAAGTATTTGAATGTTGTCCATTTATTTTCAGTATTTTTCCCTTTAAGTTCTTTGTCCCAGTCTATATGTAGTATCGCTGCCTGTAGCCCATTAAAGTTAGCCCTTTTAAAATTTAGAGTTTTTGTTGGCCCCTTACAACTCTTTTTTTTTGTATTCAATCTCAAATGCTACTGTGTTGTGATCACTGTTCCCCAAGGGTTCCCATATTTTAACATTTGATATTATATCAATATTACTTGTGATTAGTGATGTCCCGAACAGTTTGCTTAAGAACTATTCGCAGCGATTTTCGCATGTTCGCGTTCGCAACGAACGGCGAACACATGCGATTTTCGGTCCGCCCCCTATTCTTTATCATTGACGAAACTTTGACCCTGCACCTTACAGTCAGTAGACACATTCCAGCCAATCAGCAGCATACACTCCCTTCCAGAGCCTTCCATCTGAATGACAGCCTCCATTTTAGAATCATTCTGAAGCTGCATTCATTGAGAGAGGACATATATTCTACCTGCTGCTGATTTAATAGGGAAATAGATAGCCAGGCTGTGTATTTAGCTTTCACTACACACCTGAAGGACTCATTTGATATCTACTGCAAGGACAGCATCCCAAAAAGCCATTTTTAGGGCTAGAACATCATTTATTTTATTTTATTATTTTTTTCTGTGTTATCTAATTGCATATGCCTGCCTGCTAGCGTGTGTGTGAGGCCTATTGCATCTACTTTTGCCAGTGCACAGTGACACTCATATCTAGTGCAATCATAGTGTACAGTGAAATAAAACAACCCTTTTTTGACTGTAATCAATTGAATATCAGTTGCCTGCCTACAGGCGTGTGTGTGAGGCCTATTGCATCTACTCTGCTAACTTTTGCCAGTGCACAGTGACACTCATATCTGGTGAAACCATAGTGTACAGTGAAATAAAGGAACCTTTTTTTTTCTGTAATCGATGGAATATCAGATGCCTGCCTACGGGCGTGTGTGTGAAGCCTATTGCATCTACTCTGCCAACTTTTGCCAGTGCACAGTGACACTCATATCTAGTGCAACCGTAGTGTACAGTGAAATAAAAGAACCCTTTTTTTTCTGTAATTGATTGAATATCAGTTGCCTGCCTACAGGCGTGTGTGTGAGGCCTATTGCATCTACTCTGCCAACTTTTGCCAGTGCACAGTGACACTCATATCTAGTGCAACCGTAGTGTGCAGTGACATAAAAAAAAACCTTTTTTGTCTGTAATCGATTGAATATCAGTTGCCTGCTTAGAGGCATGTGTGTGAGGCCTATTGCATCTACTCTGCCTTTTTTTTCCAGTGCATAGTGACACTCATATCTAGTGCAACCGTAGTGTACAGTGAAATAAAAGAACCCTTTTTTTACTGTAATCGATTGAATATCAGTTGCCTGCCTACAGGCGTGTGTGTGAGGCCTATTGCATCTACTCTGCCAACTTTTGCCAGTGCACAGTGACACTCTTATCTAGTGCAACCGTAGTGTACACTGAAATAAAAGAACCCTTTTTTGACTGTAATCAATTGAATATCAGTTGCCTGCCTACAGGCGTGTGTGTGAGGCCTATTGCATCTACTCTGCCAATTTTTGCCAGTGCACAGTGACACTCATATCTGGTGAAACCATAGTGTACAGTGAAATAAAAGAACCTTTTTTTTTCTGTAATCGATTGAATATCAGTTGCCTGCCTATGGCGTGTGTGTGAAGCCTATTGCATCTACTCTGCCAACTTTTGCCAGTGCACAGTGACACTCATATCTAGTGCAACCGTAGTGTACAGTGAAATAAAAGAACCCTTTTTTTTCTGTAATTGATTGAATATCAGTTGCCTGCCTACAGGCGTGTGTGTGAGGCCTATTGCATCTACTCTGCCAACTTTTGCCAGTGCACAGTGACACTCATATCTAGTGCAACCGTAGTGTGCAGTGACATAAAACAACCCTTTTTTGTCTGTAATCGATTGAATATCAGTTGCCTGCTTAGAGGCATGTGTGTGAGGCCTATTGCATCTACTCTGCCAACTTTTGCCAGTGCACAGTGACAGTCATATCTGGTGTTACAGTAGATTGCACGCATAGTACCACTAATCATAAAAAAAATGACAGGCAGAGGCAGGCCACCCCGCAGGGGCCGTCGTTTTCATGGTGCTGTGATTCCCTTTGGCCCTAGAATAATGCCCAGTTTTCAGAGGCAACGTACCCTGAACTTGAAAAGTTCTGAGGACATGGTTGACTGGCTAACACAGGACACCCAATCTTCTACAGCTTACGCTCGGAACCTAGACGCACCATCCTCCTCCAGCTTAGCTTCGGGTACCTCTCCAGTTACCGCTCACCCGCCTGCCACCATGACCAGCACTAGCACCACAGCCGCTTCACTTGATCCGTCAGCAGAGTTATTTACACATCCGATGGAAGAAATGAGTGATGCACAAACATTAGTGCCAGAGGATGTAGATAAAAGGGATATGTCCCAGTCAGGCAGCATTACACACATGAACTTACGGTCTGATGATGATGATGATGTTGTACCCGGTGCTGCTTCCTTTGTTGAGTTGTCAGATACAAGTGAAGCTGTTGATGATGACGATGCGTCCGTGGATGTCACATAGGTGCCCGCTATAATAGAAGAAGAACAGGAGGAAAGTTCAGATGGGGAGACAGAGAGGAGGAGGAGACGAGTTGGAAGCAGCATGATGTTGTCGAAAGTAGCTAGTGGCACAGTCAGACAGCACGCATCGGCACCCGGGTCAGCCAGACAGCACGCCAGTCAACGCATGCTGTTGCCACCACCAGAATGTCGTCATTGCAGAGCTCAGCAGGGTGGCAATTTTTTCGTGTGTCTGCCTGTGACAACAGTGATGCCATTTGCAACCTGTGCGAAAAGAAACTGAGTCGTGGGAAGTCCAACACCCACCTAGGTACAACTTCTTTGCGAAGGCACATGATGTCACATCACAAAAGCCTATGGGATCAACACATGAGTACAAGCAGCACACAAAGTCAAAGCCGCCATCCTCCTCCTGGTCCAGCATCTTCAGCCACGTCAACCACTGCTGCCCTGCTTGCCCCCTCTCAACTATCCGCCACTCCGTGTCTCGCCCTGAGCAGTCCCTGCTCATCTGCCCACAGTCAGGTGTCTGTCAAGAACATGTTTAAGCGTAAGAAGCCAATGTCACAAAGTCACCCCCTTGCCCGGCAACTGACAGCTGGCTTGTCTGAACTCTTAGCCTGCCAGCTTTTACCATACAAGCTGGTGGAGTCTGAGGCGTTCAAAATATTTGTAGCTATTGAGACACCGCAGTGGAAGGTACACGGCCGAAATTTCTTTGCACAAAAGGCAATCCACAACCTGTACTCGATTGTGCAAAAGGAAGTAATGGCATCTCTGGCACACAGTGTTGGGGCAAGGGTCCATCTGACCACGGATACCTGGTCTGCAAAGCATGGTCAGGGTAGGTATATCACCTACACTGCGCATTGGGTAAACTTGGTGACGGCTGCCAAGCATGGAATACGTGGCTCTGCAGAGAAGTTGGTGACACCGCCACGACTTGCAGGCAGGCCTACTGCCACCTCCTCTACTCCTCCTACTCCATCCTCTTCCATAACCTCCTTGGCTGAGTCCTCTTCTGCTGCTGATATGTCTTGCTTCACATCAACGGACCCCCCCCAGCTCCACAGGTACTATTCCACATCCCGGATATGGCAGTGTCACGCCATCTTGGGGTTGACTTCCCTGAAAGTAGAGAGTCACACCGGACCAGCACTCCTGTCCTCCCTGAACTCACAGGTGGATCAGTGGCTGACTCCGCACCAACTGGAGATTGCAAAAGTGGTTTGTGACAACGGAAGATATTTGTTGGCGGCATTGAATTTGGAGAAGTTGACACATGTGCTGTGCATGGCACATTTGTGTAATCTGATTGTATAAGCACCCAGGCTTACAGGACATCCTGAAGCAGGCCAGGAAAGTGTGTGCCAATTTCAGACGTTCCTAAACGCCATGGCGCACTTTACAGATATCCAGCGGCGAAACAACATGCCAGCGAGGCGCCTAATTTTAGACAGCCCGACACGTTGGAATTCAACACTCCTAATGTTTGACCGCCTGCTCCAACAAGAAAAGGCCATTAACGAGTATTTGTATGACCGGGGTGCTAGGACAGCCTCTGCGGAGCTGGGGATTTTTTTGCCACGTTACTGGACGCTCATGCGCCATGCCTGTAGGCTTATGCGTCCTTTTGAGGAGGTGACAAACCTGGTCAGTCGCACCCAGGGCACCATCAGCGACATCTTACCATTTGTTTTCTTCCTGGAGTGTGCCCTGCGTAAAGTGCTGGATCAGGCCGTAGATGAGCATGAAGAGGAAGAGTTGTGGTCACCATCACCGCCAGAAACAGCCTTATCAGCATCGCTTGCTGGACCTGCGTCAATGCTGGAAGAGGATTGTGAGGAAGAGGAGTCAGAGGAGGAATGTGGATTGAGGAGGAGGAGGAAGACCAACCACGACAGGCATCCCAGGGCGCTCGTTGTCACCTATCTGGCACCAGTGGTGTTGTACGTGGCTGGGGGGAAGAACATACCTTGACTAGCTCGGCATCTAACCTTGTGCAAATGGGGTCTTTCATGCTGTCGTGCCTGTTGAGGGACCCTCATATAAAAAGGATGAAGGAGAATGACCTGTACTGGGTGTCGATGCTACTAGAACCTCAGGGATAAGCAGAAAGTGCCTGAAATGTTACAGAATTACCACAAGTCAGAAAGGATGCAGCACTACCAAAATAAATTAAAAAGTATGCATTACACAGCGTTTTATGGGTGATGTCACAGCACAACCGCAATCTAACAGTGGAAGAGGTGAACATAATCCTCCTCCTCCCACGACCGCGCCGGCAAGGAGTGGACGCTGTACAGACGTGTTGTTGATGGAGGACATGCAGAGCTCTTTAAGTCCTATGCATCGCCACAGCCCTTCAGGGTCCACCCTCAGAGAACGACTCGACCGTCAGGTAACAGACTACCTCGCCATAACTACAGATATCGACACTGAGGAGCGATGAACCCCTTGACTACTGGGTGTGCACGCTTGCCCTGTGGCCTGAGCTATCCCAATTTGCCATAGAACTTCTGTCCTGCCCCGCTTCAAGTGTCTTGTCAGAAAGGACCTTCAGTGCAGCAGGAGGTTTTGTCACTGATAAGAGAAGTCGCCTAGGTCAAAAAAGTCTAGATTACCTCAGGACTGACAGTGGGCGATACATTCGATTGAAAAAGGCCTGATAGATGAGCTGCCTTGAGCTAATAATGGTCCACAAACTAACATAAATTTTTCTGGTCGCTGCAACAACACCTAATTTTTGCATTTAAATTCTTTTATTTTCAGAAGGCGTACAGCATGTAATGAAAAATAAAGCATTTTTGAACAGTCTTGCATAACAGTTGTGCAAAAATACATATTTACAATAAAGACATTTTGTGAAAGTTAGCTGGTTATTCCTTCTTATTTTTACTTTTTAGGTTAATAATTTGTCTTATTTTTTACTGTGATTGCAATTTAAGAGATACCTAAAACATGGTAAAACAGACTATAGTAAAGAGTATATCTGCAGGGAACACCAAAGTCCTATTAGCTATCATCCCTCCAGCAGTATTAGCTTATTATTTACAATATCTAACCTGGGCAATCACCTTGGCTTCAGTAAGTGACCTCTCCTTTCCTGTGATGATTTTGCCGCCGGTTGCTTCTGAAGGGTCTCCAGGGCTCCCCCACTCCGGTCCTTCCCCCAGTGTCGCTTCAATCAGTAACAAATGTTTTATATTTGTAAAGCGACCCAATGATCCCCCTTGATAGAGGTTTATCTTTACAAATTTTGGAGAACCAATTTAAGACCGGTGTCCCCTGTTTCTGGGTCAGGGAGTGTGTGAAATGCCTCTGCCTACAGTAATTGTAATGTTCTGACAGCGGTAGCTCATGCTTGTCCCTCAGTTCCTCATAGGTGAGCATTTGGCCCTTTACTAACCAGTCTCCCAGTCTATCTAGTTTCCTTGACCTCCACCAGTGTTGTGATGTTGTGCTCATGTGTTTCGGGGCCTAATGGTGGTCAAGAATTGGGGTCATTTGGGTGGATCCAGGGAATAAACCCGTGTGTTTCTTGGCCCATTTCCAGTATGATAGTGAGTGTCTGATTAGGGGGTTTGGCGAGTTTTTAAGGCTCTGAGGCAATTCTGATAGCCAAGCCACCTTGTCCCAGGTTAAGGGCCTTAAAGTGTGGTTCTCTAAATACACCCAGGCCGGTTGATGACATATAGAATGTGCTATTGGGAGGAAAGATAGGTGACGGAACAGGTATTAAACTGATAGGAATGAATAGTACAACTTAATATACCACTCCTGGTGGCACCTTAGATTGCACGCGCAGTGCCCAAAATTCGAAGTGGGAGGACTGACCAAGCATCTTTTTCCATCTCCCTGTTCCAAAAATCCATGCCATATACACGTCCCCTGATAGGTGACGTAACAGGTATTAAACTGATAGGAAAAAGTAGTACAATTTAATACACCACTCCTATCTGGTGGCACCTTAGATTGCACGCGCAGTGCCCCAAATTCGAAGGTTGGCGGACCGACCAAGTATCTTTTTCGATCTCCCTGTTCCAAAAATCCATGCCATATACACGTCCCCTGATACGTGACGTAACAGGTATTAAACTGATAGGAATGAGTAGTACAACTTAATACACCACTCCTATCTGGTGGCACCTTGGATTGCACGTGCAGTGCCCCAAATTCGAAGTAGGCTGTCCGACCAAGCATTTTTTTCCATCTCCCTGTTCCAAAAATTCATGCCGTATTAAACTGATAGGAATGAGTAGTACAACTTAATACGCCACTCCTATCTGGTGGCACCTTAGATTGCACGCGCAGTGCCCCAAATTCGAAGTGTGAGGACCGACAAAGCATCTTTTTCCATCTCCCTGTTCCAAAAATCCATGCCATATACACGTCCCCTGATAGGTGATGTAACAGGTATTAAACTGGTAGGAATGAAAAGTACAACTTAATACACCACTCCTATCTGGTGGCACCTTAGATTGCACGCGCAGTGCCCCAAATTCGAAGTAGGAGGTCTGACCAAGAATCTTTTTTCCATCTCCTTGTTCCAAAAGTCCATGCCATATACACGTCCCCTGATAGGTGACGTAACAGGTATTAAACTGATAGGAATGAGTAGTACAACTTAATACACCACTCCTATCTGGTGGCACCTTAGATTGCACATGCAGTGCCCCAAATTTGAAGTGGGAGGACCGACAAAGCATCTTTTTCCATTTCCCTGTTCCAAAAATCCATGCCATATACATGTCCCCTGATAGGTGATGTAACAGGTATTAAACTGGTAGGAATGAATAGTACAACTTAATACACCACTCCTATCTGGTGGCACCTTAGATTGCACGCGCAGTGCCCCAAATTCGAAGTAGGAGGTCCGACCAAGCATCTTTTTCCATCTCCCTGTTCCAAAAATCCATGCCATATACACGTCCCCTGATAGGTGACGTAACAGGTATTAAACCGATAGGAAAGAGTAGTACAACTTAATACACCACTCCTATCTGGTGGCACCTTAGATTGCACGTGCAGTGCCCCAAATTCGAAGTGGGGTGACCAACAAAGCATCTTTTTCCATCTCCATGTTCCAAAAATCCATGCCATATACACGTCCCCTGATAGGTGAAGTAACAGGTATTAAACTGGTAGGAATGAATAGTACAACTTAATACACCACTCCTATCTGGTGGCACCTTAGATTGCACGAGCAGTGCCCCAAATTCGAAGTAGGAGGTCCGGCCAAGCATCTTTTTCCATCTCCCTGTTCCAAAAATCCATGCCATATACACGTCCCCTGATAAGTGACGTAACAGGTATTAAACCGATAGGAAAGAGTAGTACAACTTAATACACCACTCCTATCTGGTGGCACCTTAGATTGCACGCGCAGTGCCCCAAATTCGAAGTGGGGAGACCAACAAAGCATCTTTTTCTTTCTCCATGTTCCAAAAATCCATGCCATATACACGTCCCCTGATAGGTGATGTAACAGGTATTAAACTGGTAGGAATGAATAGTACAACTTAATACACCACTCCTATCTGGTGGCACCTTAGATTGCACGAGCAGTGCCTCAAATTCGAAGTAGGAGGTCCGACCAAGCATCTTTTTCCATCTCCCTGTTCCAAAAATCCATGCCATATATACCTCCCCTAATAATGGACGTAACAGGGATTAAACCGATAGGAATAGTACTGCTTCACAGTACACACCTTATAATAACGCAGACACAGGCAACGCAGAGAGAGGAGTCTGAAGAAGAGGAGTCAAAGGAGGAAGGTGGCTTTGAGGAGGTGGAAGACCAAACACAACAGGCGTCCTAGGGGGCTTGTTGTCACCTTTCGGGGACCTTTGGTGGCTGGGTGGAGGAAGAGACCATCAATGACATCAGTGAGGACAAGGAACGGGACATGGCTAGCTTGGTATCCAACCTTGTGCAAATGGGGAGTTTGCGGTTGTGCAATGGGACTGTTTGCGGTTGTTTGCGGTGCCTTAAACGGGGAGATTGGTCCGTTACTGTGAAGCGGGTGTAACCCTTACACTACCTGATCGATACAACATCATACCTGATGTTTTAAAGCATGTTATTCCAAACAATTTAGGAATGTTAGGTGATTTATGCCCTTTATGGCTTAAAACCAGACTCTGCATTAACTATTTAATTTTCCGTGGGAGTTTTGCCATGGATCCCCCTCCGGCATGCCACAGTCCAGGTGTTAGTCCCCTTGAAACAACTTTCCCATTACTATTGTGGCCAGAAAGAGTCTCTGTGGGTTTTGAAATTTGCCTGCCCATTGAAGTCTATGGCGGTTCGCCGATGTTCGTCCGTTCGTCCGAAAATGTAATGTTCTCGACATCACTACTTGTGATGACTAAATCCAAGATGGCCCCATTTCTAGTAGGTTCTTGTATTACCTGGGCCAGATAATGATCCCCGAGTGTACTCAAGAACCTGCTCCCCTTAGCTGAGCTGCTGCTCTCATTTATCCAGTTTATTTCAGGGTAATTAAAGTCTCCCATTATTAGAACTTGCCCATGCTTAGCTGCATTTCCAATCTATAACAATAATTGTATTTCCTCACTTTCAGCTATATTTGGGGGTTTATAGCATACTCCCACTAATATGCGTTTAGAATTAGCTCCTCTGCTTTTTAGCTCAACCCACAAAGATTCAATGATGCCGTTAGTGCCAGCATAAATATCTTCTCTGACTATAGGCTTAAATTCAGGCTTAACATACAGACAGATCCCTCCTCCTCTTTTACCATTTCCCCTATCTTTCCTAAATAGGTTATAACCATCCAGATTAACAGTCCAGTCAGGAGATTCATCCCACCATGTTTCAGTAATGCTTTTTAGCCCCATTTTTCTTGTACTGCTAATATTTCTAGCTCGTCCATTTTCCCAGGCAAACTTCTTGCGTTAGCAAGCATACACTTTATGTTGCTATAGCTCTGTGGTTGTGAATTGCTTGCCACTGTATTTGAGACCCCTATTAATACCTCCCTACTGTCTATTGTAACCCTCCCCCTTCTCCTCCCCCATGGGTAACTAATTCATCCCTTTCTCTCTCTACCCTATTTACCCCAATACTTCTATATAGTCCCTCCCCCCCCCCACCTACAAGTTTAAAAACTCCCCCAGCCATTCTACCATCCTATCCCCTAGCACAAAAACTCTCTGCGACTAAGAAAATTTCAGGAGAGTCCAACTAGAGCAGCTTAACTTTATTTGGGGTTAATCAGAGGCACTTTAAATGATGGCAGGTGTATGCTCACTCCTATTTAACACGATTCTGAACATAGCTACATCCCCAGTTATAAGAGGGTGTGCAGACTTATGCAACCACATTATTTTTCTTTTCTTTTTCTTCCCTCCAAGTAAAATATTTCAGTTTGTTTTTCAATTGAGTTGTACACTTTATAGGTCACATTAAAGGTGGAAAAAGTTCTGAAATGATTTATCTTTGTCTCATTTTTTTACAGCACAGAAACCTGACATTTTAACAGGGGTGTGTAGACTTTTTATATCCACTGTACATACAGTACATCCATTGAACATAATCTAGGAATAGAGGCTATTAGATATCATTTAGCTCAAGACTCAGACATTGCTATTTTGCAAAAACAGTTTACTCTAAATAACTATTTAGAATTTATGGACACATTTTATTTAGAGCTGGAGGGGATAGCTGTGGGAACAAGATTTATCCCAAGTTATGCCAATATTTTCTTAGTATGGTGGGAAAAAGTGTAATTGGTCTAATAATGCCTTTTTGAATAATCTGTCTCTTTATACTAGGTATATAAATAAGATTTGAATTATTTGGAGAGTGCAAATAGATGATTTAGATATATTCTTGAACTGTATGATCAAGAATATTATTGGGATATAATGTACCTGTAACATACACAGAGAAACATACATTTTTGGGATTCAATGATCTTTGTAAAAGATAATAACATAAGCTAAAAATTCCATCAAACCTGTCACATTTTAACCGTGGATAGCAACCATAGCAATTCAGTTATCCGAAACATACCCTATGGCCAACTTGTATACATTCTTGCCAACTAAAATATTATTTCTTTCAGTCAGATGAGTTAATTAAAAAATTGGAAAGAAAGGTGTATAATCTTTTGAATTTGAACCTAGCCAAGTATAAAACTCTTTCTTCAAAATGTATAGTTAGAAGATCAATCTTTTTTCTCTTTTAATTTTTTTTCTGTTACATTTATTAATCAAGCTCTATTTAATTTGTAACCCAATGCTCATCAGCTTCAAAAGATTCAAGAAATATCTTCAAAAAATATTGAGGAATTTTACAGCAGGACCCATAATAGGGAAACAATTCCCCACAATGATTTTGTGGCTCCTGTCAACCCATAAAATGGGACTGGTTTGATGACGTTTTTAGTGCATATGTTACTATATTATACAAACTGGGGTGTAAATATATTCAGAATGGAATAAAAGAGCTGCATGGGATACATGAGATCTATACCTATACTGATTGTAACTCTACCGATACTATGGGCCCTATTAAATTTGCTGATTGTTAGTCGCAGAAGCCCGTAAAGGAGCCCGCAAAAGTTACAGCTTTTAAATTGTCCTCTTTTAGCTACCGGCAGATGATCTGCGGATTACAGACTGAAAATCCCAATGGGTTGTCAACATCTGAACTCCGACCCATCTAACATTTCAAGCCCGTATATGTTACAATCGCAAATCGCTATTAAATTGTTACAAGTCCTCAAGAACGCAATTGTTATTACACTTGTAAATGGCAAATATAGCCAAAACTCCTACGGGTAGTAGAGAGGATCCACAAGGGGGTTGAACTCCTGTCCGTAGCGATGTAAAAGCAATTATAAACACACTACTATATTTGAAATTACCGGTAAAGCGATTAAACATATTAAAATTAATAGCACAACATTCTCAAGCTTGCAAATCTGCAATAAAAAATAAAATATATTTAATTTCCATATTATATCAATCCCGGCAATCAATGTGTTAATACTCGGACTTCAAAACGATAAGTGATTGAAATTTAACCTCCTTGTTTTAGTGACGTAATATTGATGGTCTCTTTTACTATTTGCTCTGTATAAACTCATAACTACTAGTTTTAATAATTTATCATGTTCACGCCTGGAAATGCTACGTGCTGAAGCATGGTTTATGGATTTGAATTCCGGCCATGTCATTGCAGCCTTTTCTAATTTAATCACTCTGTAACGCCTGCAAATGTAATAGGGCCCCAAGTATCTAACATAAAAGCAGTATACTTAATGGTTTTAAAAATCATAGAATAAAACTCTTTCTTGAAATAGAGCTTGATAGATAAATGCAACAGAATTTTACATTAACATTTTAACAAATACCATCACAAGGATATTCTCAAATGTTGATAGTAGGTCTAGAAACTACCCATACTAAACTAAACAATTATTATACACAAAATCCACTATATCAAAATTTTAAAACGGAACTTTAATCATAATTCTTTAAAAAAAAATAATATAAACCCTCCATGGGTATCAAAAACAACATGGTTGGAAGGATCTTTTCAGTGATTTTTTTTGACATGTGTACAAAGTACACTTGTAGTCAATCTCATTTACTGGTTGAAGAAGGGTTTTTATCGCAGAGATAAGTTAATCAATGGGTATCTAGCCTTTAACAACACCAAATTCAAGTTCAGGTAGACCTTACAAACATCATGAGAGATAAATTTTAAGTTCTAATATATCAGGAATATGAGTTACGTGTGAATATATCTTGGGCATTGTTATGTACTCAAGTGCAAAGCGAAATGTCAACTACTTTAAAGTTGCAGTTTTCTGGCTTGTAGTCAGGTAAATGGCCTCAGTCTCTAGCTGCATCTATAAAAAATGAGGTTTCTAAATTTGCCCTACAGCACCTAAGTTGGTGGACTGTATTTATGGGACCTTGCACATTTCAAAGATGTGAGGTATTTTTTTTAGTGCCATGGAGTGGAATTGAGGAAACTGTATATGATATAGTCAATCTAGGGATTCCTATAGGTTCCTCAGATAATTCTATTATTTTATATCCACAAATTATTTATTTGCATGTGTTACAAAATATTACGTCTCATGTTTGGCGACTCGTAGACTAATTTTTGTGTTATTTTGTGTATGCCGTCACAATTAAAAATGGTGACAGAGCATTGTTTGCAAAATCAAACATCATGTTCTCGTAATGGGGAATTTGGAGTTAGTTATCCAGTATATTACCTAGGTCAGGGAAGGGTTTGTTTCCATCTATGGGAGGAAACAGTGGTTCAATATACTCTTCATGATAGTTCTGATAATCAAAATATAGTGCTGACAATTGGGACATATTGTACAAGCATAACAAGCATGTCAACATCTAAATGGAGTTTTGAAACACCAATTGTTAAGAATATTACAGTCTCCTTAAATTGGAAGGGTATGGTAGATTTTAGTGACTCTGATCTTCCTCTAGGTATGGGTAGACAACATAAGGAATGGTTATTAGATTTTGGACAAGAAGATTGTTGAAGGAGTTGAAACATGATGCTCTTAATGCTGCCATTATTGTTGATCAAAAACATGATCAAAAACAAATGACTGATGGTATTAGTAAATGCATTAGGATGCAGAAAGAGTTTCATGGTGGGAAGAAATGTTTGGATATAGTGCCACTATGACATATTTTCTAGGGCCCTCATTCAATTGCAATTTGGCCAATTGAATAGGTCTCTAAATAAGCACATAACATATTTTTTTTAAATACATTTTTTGTAAGTAAGCATCTATGCAAAAGCAAGATTTTCACTAACTAAAAACTTCTTTAAAAAATATATGCTATGTGCTTATTCAGAGCCATATTCAATTGGCCAAATCGCAATTGAATGAGGGCCATGGTATATTAATACATCCAGTAATTATATTGTTAGTAGTTATGATTATATTATGTATTGTACATTTAAGTTTATGGCTTAAGCGTAAATTCAATCAAATGAGTCAAATGGTATATCAACAAACAGCAGTTATGTGTAGTTCATATATGCCTTTGTTGGTTTCTACTATTCAGACAAAGTTGAATACATTTTGAAAGTGGTGTGAATGTAGATTTTTGTACATTTAAGTTTATGGCTTAAGCGTAAATTCAATCAAATGAGTCAAATGGTATATCAACAAACAGCAGTTATGTGTAGTTCATATATGCCTTTGTTGGTTTCTACTATTCAGACAAAGTTGAATACATTTTGAAAGTGGTGTGAATGTAGAACAAGTGTTTTGTTTTTTTTAGGTTGTCATTTAGTCTGTGAAAATTAATGAAGATTATGAAGATTCATGAATATTGTTCAAAGGATGGTTTGCCCTTTTTCATAATATGGGCAAAAGGGTGGAATGTTGGTACTGAATTGATTACGCATAAACAATATTAAATACCAATAAAGCATTTTCTAAATTAACAAATAACTAAGGAAATCTATCTGGCAAACAAGGAGTTAAACCAAGCTCTATCAAAATTGGCAGAGAGGGTTAAGGGTCAGAATGCAAGTTACCGACTTTGTGCATTTATCCTTGAAAGGTGATATTGAATAACCTTTGATTATTGATGTATGGAGTAGCAGGCATGTGGAAGAGATTAGCTGGGAATATTTACCTACAAAAATGGTATAGAATAACACTTGCTTAATTATGTTCAATTATGGATACATGTGGAAGGAATTATTCATACGTTGAAAATGAATATCAAAGAGACTAATACAATGAAGTCCCTACAGACTGAATGAGTGGAGCAGAAGATTGAATGATGTGTAATGGATGCTGAAGTTTGAATGTTTAGTTTGTGTGATGTCGTCACATTCCTTTGTGTATAAGAAGTTGGTACAATGTGACTTAGGTCATTCTAAGAATCAGACAGACATTCATTCAAACATGATATGTCTGAAATTACTAATGTAACAAGGTTTTGTACTTATAACCAATAAACACATGCTAAAGAATATTTTTTTGGAATATTTTATCATAAGTTTTTCATCGGTAACCTGAATCGCATTAATAACAAACTAAGAACTTTAATGGTGACCCAAGATCTATAACATGCAGGTAATGACAGAAATGCTCTAGCACAAAATGAATATAGAGCAACAACACTTACTGCTTGGTTTCAATATTTTCCCTCTTTGATACAATTGGCTAAGTTTCAATGGAGTTTTTTACTGTTTGCCTTCCTCTGGATTCAATACCTACCGTATGTGGTTTGAACTACAAGTTGCATGTTACAAAGCGTTATGTAATGGTTTACAAAACTCATTCATACAAAGTTCACCTATTGTTATATAACTCCTGCGTAGCTCACAATTGAAAATATTAGTATTGTTAAAAAAAATTGCTTCAGCAGTATTTGAAATATAAGTTGCATGTTACAAAGCATTATGTCATGGTTTACAATACAGATACATGCAAACTTCATCCATTGTTAATAATGCCATCAGTTAAGTTCTTTAAATCGCTAGCTCATCTAAATATTTTGTAAACATACTACTCGTTATATGAATAATTTTTAGCAATATTTTTTTATTCAATAGCATAGTTTATTAATGAGTAAGTAATGTGTTTGCAGCAGCCCCTTCAGTTTTGGGTAAGAAATGCACAAACTATGAGTGGAGCTCTGATAGGAGATGCTCCTCTTCCATGTTGAGACCTGTACAAAATGATGAGACACCATCAGACTATTATAAACCATGTATCTTGGTGTGAGGTAGGTTATGTAGATGTAATTTATATAACAATACAGTCAAATAAGAGATTGGTTTAGCATTGATATACTGTAATTTAACACTATACCATACCCCATATGAAGTTGTTATATGAAATGCGTTAGTGGGGAGTGTGTTAATAGCATGATGTTTTATTGCTAAGCAGTGCTCCAAATATTTGATATATTTATATTATTTTATTTTCATTTTAGCTGTGGGTTTATTATTATTTTTCTCTATATATAATATTGATGTATCAATAGAAAGTATACCCTCTTCATTATATTTCCTTATATACTAGTTGAACCCTATTCTGTGTTGGTAAGAAATTTTATCCCATTATTGTGATTTATATACAAAAACTTTTTTTTATATATATGTGAATTTTTACTTTTTCATTTTATATCACAATATTGGACTACTATTTTTTATCATGGCCCATTATTATTTTGGGAGCTGTTCTATTTCTATTAGTGTCATAATAAATATTGCTGAGATAAACCGTACTTTTCCATGTTTGGCTCTATGCTCTCTGTCTTTTTTCTATTTTAAAATTCTAATATTTTTTAACGATATGAGTGGCATGTTGTTTAATCCTTGTACACATGCAACATTTTATTTTTTGTACAAAGAATTAGAATAAGGTAAGGAAACTTAATATTAGTTCTAATAATAGTTCTAATTATTTGTCAAAGTGTTATGAACTAAGGGTCATTTATCTGTTTTGTTTTCATATTTAATTTTTTGTAGACTATACTAATTATTAAAAAAAAAAGCTCATACCAAAATTATAAAGAAATACAAACTTTTTTTTTCATGTGATCACAGTAGTATTAATTGTTTTAAGTAAGTTTGAATCTGTAAATTTGTGATTTAATCAACAATTATGGTAAATAAATGACAGTTCTATATTCTGTTTTATTTCTACTTAAAAATATACTATTCTTAATACTATTTAACTGGGTTTAAGTGTGCAGTTATTAGTGCATGTAGATAGTATTTAGTGATGATATTCTTAAAATGCTTAATTTAAATTTTCATTGAGCAAAATCATAGATACCTTTTTTTATGCCAGACACCAAGATCACTGATGATATATCTGAACCAATACTTATCAATGTACCTTTCCCTTTTCTTTCAACCCTATATTTAATTTGGACATATATTTCCCTATACTGTAAATGTATTTCACTGCATTTTTACTTTTTGCTGTTGTATATTCTTTTTTTCCCTATACTTAGCTTCCTCATTCCTAAACATAAAAACAAATAAGTAAATTTGTGAACTATTGGCAAAATTATAACATTATTACTGTGATCTGTATAGGTGAAATAAATGATTATGCCTTTGGTTTATTTATGTTCAGTTTGTTTTCTTTAAATAGTTAAAATAAATATTCTATTGGGATCAAATTGTTGCCGGAAGAAGACTCTTACTACAGATCAAAAATGGTTACTATGGCAGCAGCAAAAAATAACAAGAACATTGTGTGCTTTTAAGATACTTTCATATTTAGAGCATACCCTAAGAGCTTAATTTTAAATTATTTATTTCTTAGAGGAGCTTTATAGCTTACAATTGACATGAACAAAAAAAACATGATTGTGATGCATGCAGTGGTAAAGAAAATGAATCAAATCAATCTGTTTTCCATTGTTGTGTCTTATTTGAAAACTAAGTATAAAAATGAATTCATTCTCATGTTCATGTAAAGCAGGAGAGAGGGAGAGCATAAACAAGAAGTAATTTTTATGCAAATAATGATTTGTTTTAAATGAATTTAAGGACATCTTCACAAAATCCGCCTCTACTTTAAAGTAATATTTATGCAAAGAGCTTCTAAATGTAATTGATTTAAAAAAAATGAACAATTTCAGTTTATATGCAGAAATGGGTATGTTTTTTCTTTTGTCATTTATTTAGCTTTCTTTCTGAGAGTCAGAAGTTCAAACAATAAATGTTTAATAATTTTCTTGTATAATATCTGGTTCTTAAAAGCATACAAAGCCTTGTGTAAAATATTACAATTATCTGCATGTAAACAGCTTGCATTGTATTGTATTATTTTAAGCTTTTATTACTGAACTAGAGACTTGCCCGTCAAAAATGACGGCCATAAAATGTAAAGCCTGGCAATGCTGTTTGCCAAGCAATATGAGGTTATGTCCCCTCTGACCACCTTTGGCGCTCCTCATGATAAACAACTTGATAACCTTCGGGGCTCATCGGGAACCCCATGATGAGTGCCTTTGGCGCTCATCACGTGGCTTGCAATGTGCAACTTTGGAATTATTATGAAAAAAAATATATATATAAAATAAAAAAACGCTAAATAGCATATTTTACACTGCCATAACTTTATGAATACATTAATGCTTTGCACTTCCTAATACATTTATTCATTCCTAATTAATTATTAACTTACATTAATTTAATAAGTATTAATTAGTAATGGGAAATAAAAATGTATACTTTCCACTGCACTAATTTCTTTTTACTTTTTACACTGCATTTATATATCTGGATCACTGCTCATTGGCTGCCAGTGATAGCACTCTCAAAGCAGTTACATATTTAAATCTGAGACCTGAAAACATTTTCTAATTTACACTGCACTCAAAGAATTGTATATTTAACACTGTACTTATATATCTGTCTTTGCAATGAGCGCCGAAGATAATCGTTGCAAAGCATGAAACTTCAAGGACACGAGGGGAAAGGCTCGCAATGTGCGCTGAAGGTGCTCACAGGAGCAAAAGTACACGAGAAAAGAGGCTTACAATGAGCGCAAAGGTCTTCAGAGGAGCAAAAGCTTTACATTGCGTGGCAAACAGCATTGCCATGGCTTCAAATAGTATTGCCCCGTGATTTTTGACGGGCAAGTCGCTAGTTATATATAAATATATAAATAAATATATATATATATATCCATAGAGGATGTTGCTGGAAAGTGGAGTGCGCACATTCTGGAGCTCTGCTGCAGGCCGGAAGTAAAGTTAGGGGGGCAGCTATGTAAAGGGGTCTTGGAGGGAAGGTTTACTTTTATGGGAATAGGTCTTCAGAAGAGGAGCATTTATGGGAAGTGGTTTGGGGGACAAGGAGAACTGAGTGATTTGGTCCTGGTGGCCCAGTGCAAAAAATGTTTTACAATCCCCCAGAGGGGGGACCAAAATTCATTTTGCCCCAAAGGCCCTCCATTTTCTTCTATGGGAGCAATGTATTGAAGTGATAGTTTGTATGGACAATCAAACTGTTAATTTGACCTGACCTTAACTAGAATTTCTGAACTGCAATATATATTAAGCTTATAGGCACATTCCCCCAGGTCCTGAATGGACCATAATTACAATCAGCCTCTAAATACTCATATTTATTTAAAGCAATAATGATTCAACATTTTTAACTTTGAGATCATAATGTTAAGAACTCACATTAATAAGCAGTGAGCATTGTATTTGTATTTGCAGTGTGCTTGTGACTTTTGATCCATGGAGAACCTAAAGGTATACCATATGCAGGTACAGTTGAAGGAATATACTGTAACTAATATAATTATAATAATTATATAAAATATCTTTATAAATCAGTAACATATGCATCAATTGCAAAATTATAAACATTTTTGTCACTTGATTTTCAGTGCAGTTTTATTATGTAGAGCACTGTTTATGGATTCCATGAGCCCTTTAAAGGGCCAGGGTATACACTCTACATATTAAACCTATTTTTATTTCATCATTTAAAATGCATGTGCAAACAGGATTTTTTTTTAGAGAGAACATATAATTTAGCGGTTTATCTCATTAATTGCTACTGTTGTACCACTCCCCAACTCCTTTTTTTGTACTGAACGCTACTGAAATAAACTAAAATATTTCAACTGAAGTTACACTGATCAGGTTGTCTTATTAAGGCTTGAATCATTTTATTGGAGTGTTTCTTGTTTCCATCCTAGTCTACTTGCAGTAAATAAAGATATAAGGATAATACCCATTTTCTTCTTCCCTCACAATGCACAACTACAGTTTCACATTCTTCACAAAAGTTTTACAAGCTCGGCAGTTAAATGTTAGTGCATACAGAGTTTTACACTTGGCATTGCTGTAGATTGTACATTACTAATTACAATGCTCAGTATAAGCTGTAGGTAAAGGGGTGTGAGTGTCTAGTCCATGGTTTGTTAGGTCAAGCAATATTTATATATTTAACAAAAATCTGAGCAAAATTAAAATAGTTTTAAAATTAATCTTATCTGGCTGAGGTGCTAGAGCTGTCTCCACCTCACTCCATTCACATGCATCACATAGTTTGTCTGGAAGACACAAGACAGATGTTGCATTATTCTGGTAACTGCTTAATGATTCAGGAGTTTTGACTTATCCCCTTTTATGCCTGTGCTGTGGGTATGAGTGACAATGGACTTACATGACTTAACTAGTGATGTCAATGTATTGTTTTTTAGTTCTAATGATTTTCTAAACAGTGGTTAATCAACAAACCTACTAGATGAAAAGAAACCCTTTCTCATGGCTCCCAGACAAACAATGTGAGTGTGGGGATGGACGGACGGAGGTGGAGACAAACACATTTTTATCATTTTAATCACATATTGTTTTATTCATTACTTTATAAACACACATTTATTAAACTAACAAATTATGGGCTAGGTGGTCACAGCCCTCTACCTGTTCCTTGGGCACATCTCTGTTGCTTTATTCCAGTCTTAGTGCTGTGCTATGTATGACCAAGGAAATACAATGAATTAACAATTTTACAATATGAACACTTTTCATCATCTCAAAAACTCAGCAGAAATATATTTTCCATTATAAACTTTGATCTGTCCATAGAGACTTACAATCTTCTAAACCTTGCTGATATTTTGGTACAATAACTATTGTATAAAAATGAAATACATTCTTTAATAGGAAGTTTTTTTTTTTTGGGGGGGGGGGGGGGTATTGTATATGCCTGCTTGCTTTAATGTGGAATCTCTCAACAGCATTAAAGGAACTTCTCCTGAAAGTGAATTACATTTAGCAGTGTATTCAATTTAAATTCACATAACATACTGAAGTTCAAACAGAGATCAATTGACAACACAAGCTATGCTTCAGGCAATGGTCACTTTGAACTTGCACATTGAGTATTACAGTTTCACAGTTAATTTAATTCTAAAAGGGTCTTTTGTGCTCTAAAATCATAACGTATTTTATTGTTTGGGGATTTGTCCAATATTTCCAATTAGTTCAATTTTACTAAAAATGTTCTAATGTCTTCATTAACAATTAATTCTATTAATTTTAATTATTGTTTATAATGGAGTTTCTAACAGGAAGTACATTTTTATTATAATGTTATTTCAGAATGATTCTTTCAGTGGCTTTCTGTAGAGGTCCAGATAACATTGATTTAACAAATATTCTGCATTGTTTTCAAAAAATTTAAAAAATGAAAAAAAATCTTGCATCATTTTGCAACACAAACATTTAATGCAGTGAAACAGCAAGTCTTTCAAATTAACTGAAACAGTGCTGTAATGCAGATTACACATGGTAAATCTCACCCAAATCTACAGTTCTAAAACTGTGTGACCTTTGAAATGTGTTACATTTTTAATTGATAACATTACTGAATAGCTCCATGTTTCTTCACAAAAGCACTGGACTGGTAGCCTGGTAGGGAAATCGTGTCTCACGAGCAAAGTTAAAATTCTGTAAATTAAGGCTAACATTTTTCATACAATAGATTAACAGAAATGATTTGTCTGCTAGGGATTTCCAAGAATGCTAACCTATGTAATTAAAGCTGCTGTAAATCAATTTAGATTAAAAATATATAAATATTTTCCACTGAAATAAATCATAATTGTGAATCTTATCTAATATAAAAAGGTACTTCATAGAAGCTATTGCACATATTAAATATATTTTAAAAAAAGAGCCATTCGCTAATTCACATATGATATACACTCTATGAAGCTTTTCAAATATTTGTAGGAAAATATCTGACAGAAAATAAAAAAAAGATTCACCAGATTTAGATTATGCCTTTGTATATGTACATTAATGCAAACATATCATTGGAATAAAATCACAGCTGGGTGCTTGAATTTGAATTGTGTGAATATGGAAGCACTGTTTGGGACAATATTATACAGTGGATAACTTATTAAACGCAGACAGATGCTATTATCAAAAAACATCTGTCTTACAGTGAAAAATGTTTATTCTTCTCTATTTTTACATTCACACAATTCATTTGTTTGGCTTTTTTTCACAAAAGACAGAATATAGAATTCTAAGAAACAATAACAGACTGTACGATTGTATGTGGCAGAATGTTAAATGTAATTTGCATACATTCACTAAAATAAAAAGAATATACTAAAATGCTTGTTTCAATTAGTAATAGTGTATAAATTAAAGCATTTTGATAATATATTAAAATATTATGCACTGTGACTTTCAAGATATTGAAACTTAGTGAACGTCACTTTGTGAACATCTGTTTCTATCTCTGAGGTTTTGCTCTTTCAAGAGAGGTTTTTTATTACACCATACAATGTAATAAATGGTTAGAGATATGCAAAGAACGATTATTTGGTTTTGTTATTTTGTTTGGTGTGATAGGACTTTATAAGAGTAATGGTCTGCGTCCATGTGGTAAAAGGGTCAGAAATTCTCATTGAGGAATTGAAATGCTTTATTGGCAGCCATTTAAATTAGATGAGGGGATAGTTTTATAAACTACTCCCCTTTTTGTGGAAGTTATGCGAAACAGATCTTGTGGCTGGTAAAACAGCTATGTGTTTAAATAGTACCAGTACGAGCAAAACTGATAACCTAGCTAGTCATTGAATTGTACAAACATTAAAGTCTATGAATAATACAGAAAATGTACTCAGTGTCATGTGTACAAATGCATGTAGAATTGGAAATAATCTTTCAGATCTAATTTCAATAATGACTAAAGACAATTTGGATATGATGGTTATAACAAAAACTAGTTACAATAAATCAGATAAATGGGACATATTTATGCCTGGTTACAGTTTAGTATATTTAATATAGAGTTGGCAAATGAGGTGGGGGTGTTACTTTTTATGCAAAGGAAAATTAAAGGTAGTGTAGTTCAGAATATTGAATATTATATTGAAGGCATTTGGGTAACTATAGAAAGAAAGCAAGATTTTAGCACAAGTGTCCTTTATAGGCTTCTGGACAAGCTTTACTGCTCAATCAGAAAAGAGTAAGTATAACTATAGTTCCTTGCAAGCAGAATCAATTACACAAGTAGTTAAGGAACCTATCCTCAAGGAATATAGTACATTTAATACAAACAATATAGTTTCAGATGTATCTGTGAGAGCTTAGGTTCTAGTGTTCACTAGGTAATATGAATTAGTAAATAATTAAAAGACGTGTGTAAAAAAACAGATTAGATTAGATTGTTGAAATGCAAAATTTTCTAACTTGGAAAAATACTTAAACAGTTCCTTGTCAGAGCAAAATATTTTGAGTGGAGTGCAGGAACAGTGGCAACATTTGAAACAAGCAATTTTAGGTGCTACCTCCTACTGCATTAGGTATGTTAAGAAAATTAAAAGAAAAGAAAACCAATCTGGTGCTCTAAAGAGGTATCAGCATTTGTAAATCGATAAAATAGCTTATAGAAGGTATGAACAGTCAGAGAAGGATACAACAGGTTTTAATATGTGCTAAAGTCCCTGCAGGAAACAAAATTATCTACTCAAGTTATTATTAGTTACATAGGTGCATAGTAACTAAGGTTGAAAAAAGACCTTGAGTCCATCAAGTTCATCCTTTTTAGATCTCCTCTGATCTCTTCTGTAATATGAAGTTGAGTTGTAAATTGATCCAGAAGAAGGCAAACAGAAAAAAAAACATTGAAACATTGCTGATTCCTTCCTTGCTCTAGATACTGGTAATCTGATTCCTCCATAGATCTATACTCCCTGTCTGTTTATCCAGGAAAACCGTAAATTCCCTTTTTATTAAAAAATATATTCAATCCCTTTTTAAAGATATCTATCGAATCTGCTGTCACCACCTTCTTTGGTAGATAATTCCACAGATTAACCACTTTTCTTTCTTTAAGGTGGAATTGTTTTACTTCAAATCTCAAAGGATGTCCTCTTGTCAGTTGAAAACTTCTAGCCACAAAAAGTTGACTTGCCAAAGCCCTATATTGACCCTGGATGTATTTATATAAGGTAATCATATCCCCTCTTAAATGCCTTTTTATAGATAAAATATGTTTAATTTAGTTAGTCTTTCCTCATAACTTATTCCCTCCATTCCTCTTATTAGTTTTGTTATTCTTCTTCATACTTTTCCCAGCTCTTAAATGTCCTTTATATGAAGTGGTGCCCAAAATTGTCCAAATGAGGGCGTACTAGGGATTTGTATAGTGGGAGAATTATATTTGCTTCCCTGGCCTCCTCCAATCTTTTCGAAATAGGTTTTAACTATCCAGATAAATACAACAGCAGAACTTCATAGCTAACATGCACATTAAAATAAGCGGCTATTAAATAAATAAAAAAATGCTAATCTCAGCATAATCAATTATGAGTGCCGTAGTGGCACAGTAAAGCCTACAAAGCTATGTTAATCCCCATCCCTTAAACATTAGCAAAGAACTGCTTTGAGTATACTTCACGAAAAACCTGAAAATCTCCATTGATTTTTGCATTGACAGTAAATTATGAGATACTCCCTTACACTCTGACACCCAAACGCTATGCTAATAAGATTTTACAGATCAGCCTGTTTTATGTAAAAAAATCCAGGCTAACATACAACCCAATACTCAAGGGGTTAATACACGTCATGAAACGCGTTGCCTAGGAACAAAGGTTCTAATGCATTGTCTATAAATATATCATTTTTTAACACAAAATAAACACAAAATGTATTTATCAAAGCTATAAATACAATTGTTATATCTTTTTAAAATCAAAATATATGAATAAATAAAAAAAAAGTACTTATTATATATATATATATATATATATATATATATATATATATATATAATGTTTCCTTGCCACAGCAGTTACGGCACTTGTTGTAACACTTCCCACTCATTATAATATTCATGACTTTTGTATTTTCTATTGGCTCCTGGAACCCTGTCCCAACTGTAATGCTTGGTTTGGCTACTCCTTACACAAAAATCTTTTGCAGCTAAGGCAGAATTTACGGCTGTGGGCTGAGTGCCCTAACTTGAGGGAGCAAAAGATTTACACCAGTGTAGAACTTAGGGAAAAAAGCTCCCACAGCCGATTTACTGCAGTGCCCAAATATTTGATTTACAGATAGATAAAGGAACATTACTTGTAACATAGAAGCAGGGAGACAAACTATTAAAATCATTTTCTTTTCTCCTGCTTGATGCAGAAGTCAATTCACTAATGTAGTTGTTATACTGCGAGATTGTGTGTAACGCTCGCAAAGTTGTGAGTTGCGCATACAAAGTTGTAAGTTGCAGGTGTCAAAATGCTCTGCAAATTGCGATTTCCGCAATGGGCACCGAAGGCGCTCATTGCAAGTCGCGCAGAGAGGAGAGAGAAGGAGAGGGGAGAAGAGGGAGAGGAAACAGAAGGAGGGAATGAGTCTACTTTACGGGCCTCAGTGCTCATTGCAGGCCTGCCACTTTCATGCCTCGCAATGAGCGCCTTCAGCTCTCATTGCAAGCCTCTCCCCCTCTACTTTAAGAGCCTCATGATGAGCACCTTTGGCACTCATCGCAAGCCCTGCAATGAGCGCTCATTGCAGGCGTCAGCCATCCTGCCACTTTTGTGCCTTGCGCTGAGCGCCTTTGGCGCTCATTGCAAGCCCAGCGTTAAACTTCTTTGGCACTCATTGCAAGGTTTGCAATGAGTGCCTTTGGCACTCATTGAGAGCCTCTCCCCAGTCTCTGACCCCTGTGTCTGTTTCCCCCCTCTCCCTTCCATGTGTACGTTTCCCTTCTCACCTTGCTCTTGGATAGAAGTTCACCACCAAAAAATTCTGTAAAGAAAATATGCTATGTGCTTATATAGAGCCCTTTTGAATTAGCCAAAACGCAAGTTAATAAGGCTGCAAATTAGCTTACAACCTCACTTACAGGCACCCTGCCTCTGACACTGTGCTGTGTGTGAGTTTGTAAGTAATTTTTTTAATTAATTGGCATCTTTTTGTGGTCTTCCGACGGCGTCCAAGTTATGGGCTTGAAAAAAAATGATGGCCTATGGCGACGATCGCAGGAACACCTTTGGCGCTCATATCTAGCATTTTTCAAAGTCTTGCGGGTCTTCGGCGCTCATTGCAACCATTGTCAAATATATATATATATATATATATATATATATATATAGAGCGAGAGAAACAATGCATTAAAGCATCTGTTCCTAGTCCATGTGGTTTCCTGATATATATTAACCCTGTGAGTACTGGGCTGTGTGTTACTCTGGATATTGCATGATGACACAGACATAATGATAAAAATATATGTTTTAATCCCGTATATGTGTATATTTTGAATGTTAAGCGTCAAATTCTTACTAACTTTTATGCTTTTTTATTTTTATTGTTTCTTTTAAAACCATATTTGTTTATTTATTGTCTACTATTTACTTGTCTACCCTATTCTGCACAGACATAGTAATAGTCTCAATTGATTAGTGTTTTGGGGAAGGAGTCATATTTCAGCAATGCAAATATCTATCTAAAAGTTTGCCATTATTTTTGTCACTAGCCACTTGCCCGTCAAAAATGACGGCAATAAAATTTGAAGCCTGGCAATGGTGTTTGCCACAAATTGCAAGCCTCTCCCCCTCTACTTAACTGGCCTTGCGATTAACGGCTTTGCCGCTCATTGCGAGCCTCTCCCCCTCTACCTTTTCCCCCCTCTACTTGACGGTAGGCGCTCAATGAGAGCCACTCCCCCCTCTACTTTACTAAGCACCTTTGAAGCTCATCATGGGCCTCGCAATGAGCGCCTCTCCCCCATGTGTCTCTTCCCCCCTTTCCACCCCTGTATCTCTTCCCCCTACCATGTGTCCCCTTTCCCCTCTCCCCCTCCCTTGTGTCTCTTCCCTCCCTCCCGTTTCTTTTCCCTTCTCTTCCTCCCTGTGTCTCTTCCCCCATTTCCCTTTCCTGTGTCTCTTCCACCCCTCTCCCTTCCCTTGTCTCTTCTACCCCGCTTTCCCTACCCTGTCACTTCCACTCCACTTTTCTCATCTCTCTGTCCCTCCTTCATGTCAATCTTTCTCTCTGTCCCTCCTTCCTGTCTCTCTCTCTATCCCTCCCTCCTGTCAATCTTTCTCTATATCCCTCCCTCCTGTCTGTCTCTGTCTGTGTCCCTCCTGTCTCTCTATCCGTGTCCCTCCTGTCTCTCTCTGTCTCTCTATCCGTGTCCCTCTTGTCTCTCTCTGTCCCTCCTGTCTCTCTATCCGTGTCCCTCTTGTCTCTCTCTGTCCCTCCTGTTTCTCTCTGTCTGTGTCCCTCTTGTCTCTCTCTGTCTGTGTCGCTCCTGTCTCTCTATCTGTGTCCCTCCTGTCTCCCTCTCTGTGTACCTCCTGTCTCCCTCTCTGTGTACCTCCTGTCTCTCTCTCTGTGTCCCTCCTGTCTCTCTCTATCTGTGTCCCTCCTGTATCCCTCTCTGTGTACCTCCTGTCTCTCTCTCTCTCTGTGTACCTCCTGTCTCTCTCTGTCTGTGTCCCTCTTGTCTCTCTATCTGTGTCCCTCCTGTCTCTCTCTGTCTGTGTCTCTCCATCCGTGTCCCTACTGTCTCTCTCTGTGTCCCTCCTGTCTCTCTCTGTCTGTGTCCCTCCTGTCTCTCTCTGTCTGTGTCCCTCCTGTCTCTCTCTGTCTGTGTCCCTCCATCCGTGTCCTTCCTGTCTCTCTCTGTCCCTCCTGTCTATCTGTGTCCTTCCTGTCTCTCTCTGTCCCTCCTGTCTCTCTTTGTCTGTGTCCCTCCTGTCTCTGTCTGTGTCCCTCCTGTCTCTCTGTCTGTGTCCCTCCTGTCTCTCTGTCTGTGTGTCCCTACTGTCTCCCTCTCTCTGTGTCCCTTCTGTCTCTCTCTCTGTCTTTGTCCCTCCTGTCTCTCTCTATCTGTGTCCCTCCTGTCTTTCTCTATCTGTGTCCCTCCTGTCTCTCTCTATCTGTGTCCCTCCTGTGTCTCTCTCTCTGTCTGTGTCCCTCCTGTCTCTCTCTGTGTCCCTCCTGTCTCTCTCGGTCTGTGTCCCTCCTGTCTCTCTCGGTCTGTGTCCCTCCTGTCTCTCTCGGTCTGTGTCCCTCCTGTCTCTCTCGGTCTGTGTCCCTCCTGTCTCTCTCGGTCTGTGTCCCTCCTGTCTCTCTCGGTCTGTGTCCCTCCTGTCTCTCTCGGTCTGTGTCCCTCCTGTCTCTCTCGGTCTGTGTCCCTCCTGTCTCTCTCGGTCTGTGTCCCTCCTGTCTCTCTCGGTCTGTGTCCTTCCTGTCTCTCTCTATCTGTGTCCCTCCTGTCTCTCTCTGTCTGTGTCCCTCCTGTCTCTCTCTGTCTGTGTCCCTCCTGTCTCTCTCTGTCCCTCCTGTCTCTCTCTGTGTTACTCCTGTCACTCTCTCTCTCTGTGTCCCTCCTGTCTCTATCTGTGTCCCTCCTGACTCTCTCTGTGTTACTCCTGTCACTCTCTCTCTCTCTCTCTCTGTCTATGTCCCTCCTGACTCTCCCTGTCTGTGTCCCTCCTGTCTCTCTATCTGTGTCACTCCTGTGTCTCTCTCTCTGTCTGTGTCCCTCCTGTCTCTCTCTGTGTCCCTACTGTCTCCCTCTCTCTGTGTCCCTCCTGTCTCTCTTTGTCTGTGTCCCTCCTGTCTCTCTCGGTCTGTGTCCTTCCTGTCTCTCTCTGTCTGTGTCCCTCCTGTCTCTCTCTGTCTGTGTCCCTCCTGTCTCTCTCTGTCTGTGTCCCTCCTGTCTCTCTCTGTCTGTGTCCCTCCTGTCTCTCTCTCTGTCTGTGTCCCTCCTGTCTCTCTCTGTCTGTGTCCCTCCTGTCTCTCTCTGTCTGTGTCCCTCCTGTCTCTCTCTCTATCTGTGTCCCTCCTGTCTCTCTCTGTATTACTCCTGTCACTCTCTCTCTGTGTCCCTCCTGTCTCTATCTGTGTCCCTCCTGACTCTTTCTGTGTTACTCCTGTCACTCTCTCTCTCTGTGTCCCTCCTGTCTCTATCTGTGTCCCTCCTGACTCTCTCTCTGTCTGTGTCCCTCCTGTCTCTCTCTCTGTCTGTGTCCCTCCTGTCTCTCTCTCTATCTGTGTCCCTCCTGTCTCTCTCTGTATTACTCCTGTCACTCTCTCTCTGTGTCCCTCCTGTCTCTATCTGTGTCCCTCCTGACTCTTTCTGTGTTACTCCTGTCACTCTCTCTCTGTGTCCCTCCTGTCTCTATCTGTGTCCCTCCTGACTCTCTCTCTGTCTGTGTCCCTCCTGTCTCTCTCTCTATCTGTGTCCCTCCTGTCTCTCTCTGTATTACTCCTGTCACTCTCTCTCTGTGTCCCTCCTGACTCTTTCTGTGTTACTCCTGTCACTCTCTCTCTGTGTCCCTCCTGTCTCTATCTGTGTCCCTCCTGACTCTTTCTGTGTTACTCCTGTCACTCTCTCTCTGTGTCCCTCCTGTCTCTATCTGTGTCCCTCCTGACTCTCTCTGTGTCTGTGTCCCTCCTGTCTCTCTATCTGTGACCCTCCATCCATGTCCTTCCTGTCTCTCTCTGTCCCTCCTGTCTCTATATCTGTGTCCCTCCTGTCTCTCTCTGTGTTACTCCTGTCACTCTCTCTCTGTGTCCCTCCTGTCTCTATCTGTGTCCCTTCTGACTCTCTCTATCTGTGTCCCTCCTATCTCTCTTTCCCTCCAGGCTGTCTCTCTCACCTCAGTCCCCAGCATGTCTGCCGGTCCCTCCCCAGGGAGGAGTTGAGGGCAGCAGGGGGGAGGTGTTGAGGGCAGCAGGGGGGAGGTATTGAGAGCAGCCGGGGAGGAGTTATGAGCGACTGGGAGGAGTTATGAGCGGCGGGGGAGGAGTTATGAGCAGCGGGGAGGAGTTAAGAGTGGCAGGGGAGGAGTTAAGAGCGGCGAGCAGGCAGGAGGAGTTGTGAGTTGTGCGAGCCCGCAAGCGTGAGCAACGGCTCGAGCGGGCTCGTATGCTCACAACTATATATGTGATTGGCTTGCTGCAGTCATTCGTAGTAGTAGTTTTTTCACAATTTTTCCTGGATGGTTGAATAGAATAGTTAGGTAGCTTTACATTGCTCTTAATTGTGTGTAAGTGTAAGTGTAATTTGCAATATGGGAGAATAGGTCTCTTGGTTCCAGTTTGCATGTGTTTATTTTGTAAATATCTCTATACATTTGCATCTAGCCAGTAACCTGTGATTTCATGAATTCTCCTAGGAGGTGCTCTGATCTGAATTTGCATGCTGGGCACTGAGATAACACAAAAACATCACTACTCACGTACTCTTGTAAGCTGAAAGCAGAAGGTGGTTGGGGCATGGGATCTCCTTATCTCTGGGTTGTAACATACAGTAGTATATTTTACCTTTTTACATTGTATAATACAGGCTTATAAAATGGTTATTTTTCATCAATACATGTTCTATTAGTAATTAATAAAAGGACAGAACCACCATTAGATTTTGTGTGGGTTTAATTATATGCATTAAAGGAATATTATTGATTTTTGGGGGAACACAGTATTACTGAAAACTTTATCTAATATAGAGAGATCATTTGTGGGATTGAAAGAACTGAAGATTAATATGGAAAAGTTTACTGTGTGGGGTCCCTGAATTTGTTCTGAATCCAGAGGTTTCTGATGCAGCCCAGGTGGTACAATTTCATCGTTCAGATGCAACAAAAAAACAAACAAAAATACTTTTAATGCCCCATTAAGCATTGCTCACATTTTTTTTTCAATAGGGGATGATTGGATACTAAGGTTCACCAAGTATTCTTCATGTTCAGATAGTTTCAATATTGTGGCCAATGCAACTGATTCATTTTAAATATAATGAAAAAGGAAAATTAAATAAATCTTAGATGTTACATTTCTTCATATTGTATCATCTATTTAATTACCGGTTTATGTGAATAGTGCATGGATTGAGTGATCTATTAATTCAGAATTACACAATATATATTTTTTAGTTTGAAATCACTGGCTTAGGACCGTAGTATAAAATAGTACTACTTAAATGAACTAACTTTAAAACAATAAATAATATGTGTTCAGCTTTTTGGGAACATATTTACTTTAGTTATGAGTTCATTGTCGATATTCCAAATTTGCATTTTCCTATTTCGAGTACTATGTTGTTGATGGTTAGCTTCTTACACAGATAAACAAGTGTAGTTATAGATTCAGTTTTGTTTTTTCCAAGCTATAAATTTACCTAGTATCTGTAAAAATGTCATCATGCTTTCCATTTATCAGAAAAAAGCAAGAATGGATTGCCATTTGGTCACTCAGACACTGTTTACTATGTATTATAAAAGCCATATGCTGCATAAAATATAGAAACCTTGCAAGATGTTTTAGGGAGAAAAAAAATGCACTGGGTTGGTGAAAACATTAAACTCTTCAATTGTATGCATGCCAACTGATAAATGTTTAAATATTTAAATAGAAAGTTGATCTCAAAAAATGTTTTGTTAACTCTTTTATAAACTGATATACAACAGTATATATAAAGTGCACAGTATATTTAAACAAAATTACCTTGGATTGAACTTGGATGCAGATAAGATTTAAATTTAGTTCTACTAAAAGGCTGACACAATGATGCAAAGCCTATAATAGGATTAAATAGAAGTACATATTGCAGTAGCATCACTTTCCCGAGAGTCAATTTATGAAAGCCATTAAAGAAATGAACACACAATATAATTTTTTTTTGCATACAGTAGTTAATAAATAAGCTTTCTTTCTAACAGGTATTTAGATAAAGTAATTCAAAAGAATACACTATGAGAAATCAGTTACCCTGTAATAACTACCAATCTTTAATCTCTAATTCAAGAACATCAGGCAAGTTTGCGCGTTTCGGAAAGAAGCAGTGTGTACAATTGATTCTAAGCTCAAAAACAGGGTCCTCGATTCTTTGCAAAGTGTTAATTAATTTTTTTGCCACATACTTATCCCTTGTATAGCGCTACAAAATATGTTTGCGCATTACAAATAAAAGATAACAATAATACTAATAATAATCATGTAGTCCATGTAAAATTTTGCAGCCCTCCAATGAATCTAAGATTCTTCCAAAGGTTATTGTTTATTTTAATAATAGCAAAATAATAAAACTTTAAAAAAACAATAAAATACAGAGTTGTATTTTCCATTCAGTTACACGCTAAAACCTTCTTTGAAACATGTAGTACTTGTTAATCACTGCACTTTATCCTATAGTTTAGTGGTAAGCAACAGGTGGCCTAACAGACACAGTTGACCATGAAACATTTCCCATGCGGCCACCAGCCTGTTCTCTGCAGTGGGATGTATCAATGTGGTGCAGTTTTCCAAAACTGTCACCCGCAATTTACCAAGATAATGAGAAGTGCTACCAAAGCTTCCAGCTAAAAGGTCCCTTTAGCTTGTGGTGTATGCATCCAACTCTGACAAACAACACAAAAGTAAAAATAAGATAGCATTGTTTGATAGAGATAGAGAGTGAGGCTCAGAGCCTGCAGAGAGGTTTCAAGGTTGGCGCAGTGCAGCAAGGTCCCCATAATTGTAGCAAATCATAAAAAGGAAGTTCTAGCGATTATTATTGCAGGGAGCTTTCTACAGCCAAAAAAGTCACTGTCTATGATACAGACTTACATGGGAGAACATGTTTTTTCAACAATACACAGTTTATTTTATCTCCCGGGCAAAAAGCAACTAATCCTGTCTTGTATTCCTGAACACCTGCTATTATCTATACCTCTAATATCAATTAATCCACTTCTTTTCCCACAGTGATGTTACCATTTTGCTATGTGTGTAAATGGTTAAACACATTATGCAACCCTCTTAAGGACTTCTGGTCATGACATGCTATAGTTAATGATGAGCATATCATGTATTCCATAATTAATTTAAAATATATAATATATTGTGACCGTTTGCCCCCTAGAGGATGGTGCCAAGTAAAGAGTAAAGAGTTCTTGACAGGAGTGACTGAGTTAACTCCTGAAGACCTACTAACTGATGCAGGTGCAGTTTCTCTTTAAAGCCTGGAAAGCAGACATGGAAAGGGGTGGCTGAATAGTCTCTGGCCTAAGTTGTGTACTGCTGCTGCTAGCAGCCAGAGCAAGCCGCAAGAGTGGAGCTTGCTGGCTGATCCTGTGTGGATCTACCGTTTGAACTTTGGAAAACAAACCTGGAGGAAATCTTGTTTTACAGTGGCTGCCAGTTTTGGACAACAGTAAGAAGAGTTGTTTGCAGTGACTGAAAGAATAGAGCTGAAAGAGACTACAGACTCAGGAGGTGAAAGCAAAAAGGTACCAAGTAAGTGAAGGTAATATTGAGGATCCCCAGGCAGAGTTGCCTTAAAGGCCTAGGCAAGTGTGGAGCTGACAGAGGACCTGTATGAAGGTACAAGACTGATTATGCCCCAGGGAAGATGCTGAGTGTTTAACCGGTTCATAGGCAGTAAGTTTATACTGGGAGAGATAGGCGGGCCCTAGGCTTCATCCGCGGCTACTTATTTAGAAACGTGGAAAAGACTTCCGATATACAAGAGAGGATTTGTATCCTGCCCACAAGGTGGCAATTCCTAATTTATAAGAGACTGTCTTACTCCTTTTTCCTGTTTCCATGAAATTACTCCTTTCCGAGTACAACAGAGTTGGAGCTCTGTCCTGAAGACACCGTGGTGTAGAGTTTTGTCCCTGTTGCAGATAAGCTGCACAGGTATAGTCAGGGCGTTCCTGTGTCACAGTCAGTGCGTTTATGTAGATGTTTATTTTCATTATTTAAGCAGAGTTACTGCTCCAGTTTGTTTTTCTTAGTTCATAATAAACCAATTTGCTGTATTACCAGAAAGTATCCGTTTCTATCTTAAGAAACCACAGCTATACACGGCCATCCTGGTCACAATATATAATGTAATATATGTCAATTAATATGTTACATTAAATGCTGTCAGTTTGCAGACTTTTACTGGAACAAAACATTTAGTCAAGTTTTAAAATAAAGTCGCTATTTGTATTAAAGTAGATATAACAGACAGTACTGTGCTTTACGTGGAACTGTTATACTCCTTTTGTATATCTGAAATAAAGTAATCTTTTATGATAGTCACAGACACAGTTACAAAGGGCAAATAACGTATAAAGGAGAGAACCTAAAACTCTTGGAAGATTTATGCTTTTGTGTGCTTTGAAAAAGTTGATCTGAGAACTGTAGTGTGTGAAAAGTATAAGTAAATCTTCTTTCAACTTGAAAAAATAGAATATAGACCTCTATGCTATTTAAAGAAAGAAAATGTTAGGTTCCAGTCCTTGAAATGTTACAATATCTTAAAGTACTGTCTCAACACCGAACCTTGGGCTAAGACCATCCTTTTGTTTTTGTTTGCACTGCATTATATGTTGCCAGTGTATACTTGCAACTATATTCATTGATTATTTAAAAGCATTCTAGGTGCCTTCACTAGCTAATGCTGTGTAAGACATTGATTATATATCTAAACATGGTAATTTTACAATATAATATAATAGTCTACGATATAATAATTTACATCCAGATGTGCTTCCATACTGTTGAAGAACTATGGAGAAAATCTTGTACCTCTGCAGACTTCCTCCATTACAAGTTAATCTTGCGCTGCTACTTCTCTGCCCTCAATCTTGCAAAACAGCACTATTTCTCATCATTAATACCAAATTTTTCCTCTAAATCCAACCGTTTGTTCACCACAAAAATCACTCTCCTCTACTCACCCCCACCACACGCCCCTTTCTGTCTCATGGCAGTAGACTTGGCCAGCAACTTTAAATGTAAAATTTAAAACATTTAAAATGAATTCTCCCCTCAATATGGCTCATAAACTCCCTCCTCTCAACAAACTGACAACACCCGACCTTTACCCTTCCCTAATCCGACATCCACAATGGACTCCTTTGACCCTGTCATTTAGGATGAAGATTGGTCTACTATTACCTTCTTGCCTTACAACCTGTCCAGATGATCATATTACACCACAACTTATCCCTCCCCTCTCTACTCTCATACAACTACTGTATTCAACTTTTTTCATAATTGTAACCTAAAAGTTTCCATCATATTTAAACATGCCATAATTGCACCCATTCTTAAAAAACCCTCATCTGACTTGTCTACAATTGCCTTTTCCAATTTCCTACAACTCCCTTCATTACACTTTCTAATCCAACTTACAGTGACAACACTTCAGAGACAGATGTCACAAAAGTCACTATTGGCCTGTTCACCGCCAAGTCAGAGTCACTTGTTTAATCTAATTGTCCTAGATCTCTATGCTGCCTTTGACATAGCTGACCACACCATCTTCTAATCAAAATTGTCATACCCCTAAGTTCAGTCCTTGCTCTCTCCTCTGCTCTATCTATATATTCTCCCATGGTACACTAATTACATTTGATGGATTTTAGTATCATCTATATTCTTATGACTCTCAAATATACTTCTCACCTTGACTACTGCAACTAGCTCTTTGCTGAACTCCCCATCACCTGTCTCCATTCCAATCCATAATGAATGCCTCAGCTAGACTTATCTATCATACTAAAAGCACAGTGTCTGCAACAGTTTTCTGTCAGTCACCCCACTGGCTTTCCGTAGTTCCCACAATAACATTTAAAATCATGACTCTAACAAAATCCTCAACAACAGTGCACAGTTCCCTTATATCTCTGCTCTCATCTCCAAATTCTCGCCACCCACCCTCTTTGTTCTGCTAAAGACCTTTTTCATTCTTCCTCGCTCCACTAGACTATATTCCTTTTTCAAAACCTTTACAAATGCAATAAAAATGGATTAAAGGAGCTTATCAGCTTAAGCCTTGATGTACCCAATGCATCTATCATGCCCTGTACCACACCAAAACCCTTTAGATTTGTATGTTTGATTTTAAGCTTAAGAACAGGGCCCTTCATTATTTTGCAATGTGTTAATATAGTTTTTGACTTGTTCTTAAACCCTGTATGGCTCTAGGGAATACGTTGGTGCATTACGAATAAAGGATACAAATAATAATAAAGTATATATTAATCATTCATTAAAATACTATTATTTATTTGTTGATTTAGTTACTTTAACATGCTTAATTTTAATTGTGGCAGGAGTGAAGATTGTGATAATTCATTCCTATAATACCCAAACATTGAACTCAAATTATGATTTGATTTTCTTACAAATTGATTAAACGAAAAAATAAAATAAAAAATAAATATAATAACTTAAAACACACACCAAAAGTACTGATACACAAATTGTATGATTTAAGCATTTTCTAAAAGTGCATACAGGTTGCATATATTAAACAATAAATGTTTAACTATACTGAAAAAATATGTTATGTGATGATAGTGGAGGGAAAGTTTTAATCATGCAAATTTAAACTTAAATAGTTCAAGGTACAAGATCCAGAGAGTCATGTTAGCATGATTTTATGGTATATCAAGCTGTGAGAGGCAGATGAGTAGCAGTATGCAACCTTGTGAATGACTTCAAACTGTCCTTTTTAAAGTTTGTGGTTTACCCAGTTTTGATAATTTATTAAATAATGGGAGCTTCACTAAGATATTATAGGAACTACAGAGTTATGAAGATCTATAATAGTAATTTTCCTTATAGAAAATAATCACAGAAGCACTGCTATGATTCGTGAATTTCCCTCAGTAGATGATTGTGGGTTGTGAGGATGGCACTCTCATTCAAATGATTAAAAGTATTGTAAATAATCTTTCTTTATCATAATGTGCTTGCTTCCAGCATTTCTTAATACTTCAGCTAAGTCTTTCTCATGAAGATTAATGTGTAACATTTTCTAAATCTTCCAGATATTTGTGTGAGTCTTCCAGATGTTACCTTGACTTCAGCAGTTCACCTTTATTTCCATTCTTAATTATGCTTTTGGTAGTTAATACTGCAAGTTGGAAGCTTTTAATGGCTTTTCATAGCCTTCCTCTGCTTTGTATGGGTGTATTTTAAAGGAGCACTGTAGTCATGTATTTATACTTTTTGGGTAAATACATTTGAAAATAGCATATTCTGGTTTGCTACCTTGTTGTTGTGAAGGGCCAACCCACTCCAATACATTTGCCAAGATAACCTTATGGATGATAAACACCAGAGATATAACAATGTGTCACCGAAAGATGAACACCTCATGTCCAAGGTGCCTACTACATTACTGGTGAAGAGCAGTGGGCGAGTAAAAGTAGCATCAGATCTATTGAAGTGGTTGGCATGTGTCTGGAGGGCAAAGGAAAGCAGGTCAGAGATTAGTAGAATTCTGTCAAGATAATTATCTGGTCATAGTATACACCCTCTTCCTACAGCCTCAGAGAATTCCCTACACATGGACATCACCAGATGGATAATATAGAAATCAGATTGCATACTTTGTAGCCAAATATGGATGCGCTCCATACACTCATCAAAACAACAACTGAAGCTCACTGTGGCTAAGATCATGATGCTTATTGCAAAATGTCAGAATTAAACTGAGGAAGAGAGATGAAATCACCAGACCATGCAGATATAAGTAATATAAATAATAGTTCCTGTGCATATGTTTTTCTGCCTCTATTTCCATGCTAGTAGGCCTGCCCCCTGTATATGTGTTTCTGTATGTATATGTACACGTACAGATGTATGTATATATGTGGGGGTATGGTTTTTATATACATGTTTTTTTTTTATATATACATGTTTCTATATATATATGCATGTATATTTATGTTCCATGGGTGGGGACTTTCTCTGAAATAGAGGAATTTTGGTATTTTTGGTGGCTTTGGTACTTTTGGTATCTTTGACCACTAGATAATTCTTCCAAAGGCGTTTTTTTCTTTATGTTGGTCTGGTTACACTATACACACATTTTTTTACACACATTTTTTATGTATGTATGATGTAGGTGCTTTACTACACTATATCTATATCATCCCCCCTTTTTTTTATTTATTTATTTATGTATTTTCAGGTTTATTTTTAGTGTATATAGTACATCTCTTTTCTAGTACTACTTGTACTTTATGCATTTTATTCAGTACTTTTTATTATATATATATATATTTATTTACTGGTATGGGGACCTCTGTATTTACAGGAGTGTACCCCGTGGTTTACTGTCTCTAATTATTATCTTTATTGCTTATTGTCTTTTGCCCCATCTATAGGCCCTTTACTCCCCGTGTGTGTCTTTTTTCATCTGAGCCACTGCTATGTCCGGTGGAACGCATATGCGTTCCACCGATGGAGAAGCTTCCTGTGGAGGCGTGGTAACGTCGCCACGCACGACACATGATGCTGTGGACCCTGGGAGATAGCGTGGCGACGTCACCACGCACTCAGGGACACGGGGAAGGCGCCAAACCAGATAATGGAGCCATAGATCACCTTTATTAGGAGAAGTGGAGGTGGGTAACCTTTTTTGTACTCCAATCTGTATATTTATATCTATATTTCTGATATGATTGATGTTTATCACCATTGACAATGCTCAGTAGATGAGCGAAACGCGTCTGGATATTTTTTACCTTCATTCTGTGTGTTTTTTTAAACTCTGCTTCTTTATTAGTATTATTATTATATTTTTTGCATTCTCAGTTTTATCTTTGCATGTTTGCATTGTCTGCATTTTTTCACATTTTTTTGCCTCTGAGGAGCATATATTTTACTTATCTTTTATCCTTTTTGGAGTTTTTATCCATTGATACATGGACACTCATTTTGGACCGATGGTCACCTTTGGGTCGCCCACTATGCCTATTCCATGACTTGATTCCATCTGGACTTTTTGGTCTCCTCGCTCTTTTGATTTTCCGTCCATTTATCAACGGAGTTTCTGGCCATATACTCTGATACTTTATTTGGGCCTTGCACCCCTAAGTTAAGTACATCAGATTTGAAACGCTTGGTGACTACCACTTTGCCCACATTTGTGGAAGACCAAGAACTACTTTATGAGTGATTTCTGATACCTCTATCTAGAGGGTCATACATGTGAGTGTCCATTTGTTATGCAAACCCCCTTTTTTGGAAATAAATTTATTGATCTGCTCTAGGATTCGGTGTGCGCTTTCCTTCCCCCCCCCCTTTTTTTGTTTTATTCTCTACAGCATTACTCTGTGGTGACCAGAGTTTCTGGGAAACAGCTGCCCTACTGTACAAGGAGCCAGATTATATCTACCACCTCTACTTTCTCTCAAGAACGCCGCATAAGAAGACCCCTGAGATTCTTCAACCAGAATTAGAACTTAGTTTCTTGTCTACTCCACTTGGACTCACTTAAGTATTTTCTAGTATATGTTGCGCCTTCTGGGTTTTTGTATTTTGTTTTTTGTATTTTGTATTTTGTGTATATATATACTGCTCGTCTCTTGCTGATATATATTTTTTTCTGTGTCTTACATATATTTCTCTATATATATCTATATATTTTTATATATATATATATATATATATATATATATATATATATATATATTTTCCTCCTCTTCTCAGTTTTTATTCCCTTCCATATATACCCCCTTATATGTTTAACCTTGCTTAGGTATTGGCGTGACGTTACGGTTTGTCATCTCCACACTTTGAGGCACTATAGTATTTACTAGGTTTCCTTATATAGGGAATTCTAGGTCCTTTTTTTCCTGTGCATATGTGGTGGAGGTAAAGAATACATTAAATGGACTAGACAACAGCAAAGAAAATCCCCAAAAGAAAGAAAACTAAAAAGGCAAACTGGCTATTTGATGAGGCTTTCAAAGTAGTCTAGGAAAGAAGGAAAGAGAAAAGTATTAGAGATCAAAACGATTTCAATTAAATGCAGAATTCCAGAGGACAAAATGGGTGTGATCAAAGACAAACATGGTAGTGAGCTGGAGCCAGACATCATTGAGAGTGAAGTTAGATGGACTCTAGGAAGTCTTGCTGATAACAAGGTTGCATGAGTTGATGGAATCCCAGCTAAACTGTTCAAAATCCTAAAAAAATGATTCTTTGAATCACATTTGGAAAACTCAACAATGGCCAGGCAATGAAAAAGGTAATTCTAAATCCAAATTTCCCAAAAAGCAGTGCCAAAGAGTGCTTCAATTAAAAAAAAATGCAGTCATTTCACATGCCAGCAAGCTAATGCTTAAAATCCTGCAAGCGTGGCTCCAAGATTATATAGTCTGAGCCTGAGGATGTGCAAGGTGGGTTTTCTAGAGGAAAAGGCACAACAAATCAAACTGCTAACTTCTTCTTGATGACGAGAAAGCAAGATAATTCCAGTTTGCTACACAAACTATTCTAAAGTCTTTGACTGTGTGGATCACAACAAAATGTAGCAAGTTCTTAAACCATCTTATCCAACTCCTGAGGAATCTACTTGTGGATCAAGAAGTCACAGTCAAAGCTGAACATGGAACAGAATGTGCAACCTTGTGGCACTCCGGAAAAGGAGTGCAACAAGGTTTAATTTTGTCACTTATTTATTCAACTTATATGCTGAATACATTATGCATAAGGAAAGACCTGGACCAATTCAAAACCAGAAATAATATTGTCGGGAGAAATAACAAGCTCAGATACATGGATTATAATACTCTAATAGCTAAAAGTGGGGAGGAAATAAAGGACTATTGATAAGGGTGAAAGAAAACAGTGAAAAACCAGGCATGCGGCTCAATGTTAAGAAGACAAGGATTATGTCAAACAGCAGTGTGGGGGAAAACTACATAGAGTACAATGGACTGCATGAAGATCCAATCGATCAATTCTACAGGAAATAAAGCCAAACTGTTCACCGGAAGGTAAGCTCAAATATTTTGGTCATTTAAAAATATCTTCTCCCTAGAAAAGACTTTGATGCTGGGAAGGATTGAAAGCACAAGAAGAAGGGGGCGGCAGATGCAGAGGTGGATAGTTGAGATGATTGAAGAAATCCGTGTGAGCTTGATGGTGCTCAGAGGGTCAGTGGCTGACAGAAGTGCTTGGGCTGCTGTGGTCCATAGAGTCACGGACAACAGGAAGCAATTTTTAGCTTGTAATTAGAAAGTACAGCCTTAAAGTTTCAACTGATAAACTTCATAAGGTAGGAGAGAATACTGAGTGCACAGGACGCTTCTATTTGCACAATACAAAAATGATATCTAAAACTGATAGTACTTCTTTAAGACTATAAGAGAGCTCATAAGTTATTGTTGTTATTATTATTATTATTATTATTATAGTTCATTTATAACGCGTCAACATATTCCGTAGCGCTGTACATAAATTAAATAAGACAAAGATAAATACAAATTAACATATAGCAAAGCAAGGAGGGCCCTGTCTTTCAGCTAGGAATCCAATGTCCATGGTGAATTCCCAAAGTACTTAGGATAGAAACTCGCAGACTTACAATCTAAGGTACAGTGCGTGGTAAGAGGGAGAGAGTGTTGATAAGCGTGTTAGGGTGGAAGGTGATACGCTTCTTTCAAGAGATGCATTTTAAGTGAGGTTTTAAATGTTTTGAGGCAAGAGGATAATCTGGCGGAGTGAGGCAAGGAGTTCCAGAGACTAGGGGCAGCACGAGAAAAGTCCTGGAGGTGGGAGTGGGAGGAGGTGACAAGAGTTGTAGAGAGAAGAAGGTCATTAGCAGAATGAAGAGGGCGGGTGGCGGAGTATTTGGAGATACCACCATGTGTGAATAAATACCACCATGTGTGAATAAAATGTCCCTTTCCAGGTACCCCCTGAAGCAAAAAGGGCACATAAATGTCTTCCAGGAAATTAGTTTGAAAGGAGTAAGATAAATCCCATGGAGCACCCTGAGAGAAGTTTCTAATATGCTGTAGTTTAGTGATTTTTTTTTGATAAAGAAGTCCAGGGGATCCATTCAATTGCAATTTGAAATTTTCAATAGAGAGTTTCAATTGAACAAGCCCACAGCTACGTGGCCGAAAACCAAAACCGTAAACCACGCACCCATAAGTAGCATTTCAGAGCATGATCATGATCAATTAAGCAAGACTGTAAGTACCGATTTAGAAACAGCCAATAGAAAATGAGACCGTCATCATTACGTCAGTAATACATGGAGGTTAAACGTCAATCAATTAGCGTTTAGAGATCCCATATGCCATTGGAATCGCAATCCGGCAATGTACAACTAATAAAAATTAATGAGCATGCTATTCTAGTTCATGTGGGTGGCCTGATATGTATTAACTCCTACCTCATTACCGAGATTGATATAACATGGAAATTAAACAAAAGAATAATTTTTGATTGCAGATTTGCGAGCTTGAGACTGTTGTGCAATTAATTCTAATGTCTTTTATCGCTTTCCCCATCTTTTAAAATGATTTTTTTTTTGCATTTACAGTTCTACGATCAGGTGTTTAACCCCCTTGCGAATCCTATTTGGTACTCGTAGGATTTTCTTCTACATTTGCCATTTACGGGTGTGAAATCAATTGCAGGCTTGAGGAATTGTAGCAATTGAGTAGCGATTTGCGATTATAACATTTACAGGCTTGAAAGATCAAAGGCTTAGATGGGTTGGAGTTACAATTTTGACAACAGCAGAGATTTTCAGCCTGTAACCAGTAAATCGTTTAAGGGTAGCTAAAAGATGCCAATAGAATAGCAAATTATTTTACAGGCTACATTACAGGCTTCAGTAACTAGATTTGCTCAATTGAATAGGGGCCCTTGACACCTTCCAGGTATATGGGTGGCAGGCCTTGTTCAGACTTTTTTCCCCAGGAAATCAAATATTTATATTTATGGCCCTCTGGCAGAGTATTAACAGAATTGTAAATCTTTACAATGATTCCTCTTGTTAGGGGACTTTTCTGTATCTTGGAGGTGTCTCAAGGAACGTCTTAAATTAGATACAAAATGTTTTATGTGACTGAAGCTGAGTGGGAGATTAAATTTGCCTCTCAAAGTTTTATAGGTAAATAATCCCTCATTTGAAATCCAAGAATCTATTTTGGTGAGTTTCTTTCTTTTCCACCAAGTGAAGCTGTTATCTAGGAGTCCCATTAGGAATTGTGGATGTGGTAAAATCGGGAGTTAGGGGAGAAAGGGTAGATCTTATTTTTTTTCATCTGCTGTCCAATTTCCTTGTTTTATTGAAAATTTGTTTAGTGAACTTATGTTTGGGGGTAGGGTAGTAGCAGAATTAGGAAACCAGATAATTGTATCCCAATTATAAGGAGACATAAGAAAATGTTTCATTGACACACAAATTGGTTTGTGGTCCAATGAGTGAGCTTGGGGAATAAAAGATAATTGGGCAGCTCTGTAGTAGAGTTTAAAATGGGGTCAAGGTAATCCTCCTATAGATATGTGTCAATGCATGGTAGATTTGACTTTCCTGGGAGCTTTGTTTTGCCAGATACATTTAAAGATGCATGTTTTATCTGAATTTTTAAAATGATGTAGATAAAAGATATAGTAAAATGGGGTAGAAAGTACATTTTTATTGAACTGATTTACCATTTTGACCATTTCTTCTCTTAATTCTTTATATATGGGGGTTAGTTAGCTTGGTATCGATATTTTGAGTTTAAATTGATATTGACTCCTAAGAGTTTAATGTTTATTTTTAGGCCAGGAGGAGATGTAGTTAATTTAAATGAGTTTAGCTGTTTCTGGTGGTAAGGTAATGTTTAAATCTTCCATCTTATCCATATTTATTTTTAAGCCTTAAAAAGTTGGATAATGTGTGTGTGTGTATAAGAATAGGCATAGAAATTAAAGGTTTGGTAAGGCTGCAAATCTGGTTCCCTGATGGTCCAGTGATTAGGATTCGGTGCTTTTTCTCCGATTCAACCTGGGTTTTATTCCAGTCAGGGAACCAAGAGGTCACACCACCCTGAAGCCAAGCAGGATTGGGCCTGGTCAGTACCTGGATGGGAGACCATCTAGGAATACCAGGAGCTGTATGCTGTGACCCACTGTAGAAGGAACTTGCAGTAGAATAGCATGACCATGGACATAATAATGTGCCTAGTGTGTTACGGTCCACGAGGTCACGGAGAGTCAGACATGCATAGTAAATCACCTGCAAAAAGACAGCATTTGCAGTTTCGTTTTAAGATCAGTTTGAGCTAGGGGTCCAATACCTAAAGAGAGGTGAGAGGGGGCAATATTGTCTTGTTCCTCTTTCTATTTGAATATTAGCAATTCCTTGGCCTGGGAGTTTTAACTTAGCTTTAGGTTATCAGTAATATATCTGTAGCATGTTCACAATATTTCCTTTAATTACAAATTTTGTTTTAAATAAATAAGGCAATTTTTAAGAGTCAAATGCATTTTCAATACCTAAGACCAGTAAACAAGATTAACTTTTTTGGCTATGGATTATGTGGTAGATATTAATAATTCTTCTAATGTTATCTTCAGTTTGTCTGTGAGGGATAAATCCAACCTGATCCTTATGTGTTAATTGTGGCAACAATAAGGCCATTCTGTCAGCGATAATTTCTGCCAACATCTTTATATCTCAATTTAGTAATGATATTTGTTTGTCATTTTTAACTTCTAAAGGATCTCTGTGTTCTTTAGGGAAGACTGTTATGTTATGTCTGCATAGTTTATCTCAGAAGGTACTGAGTTTCTATCCAGTATATGATTAAAGAGAAGAGTTAACTGTGGGAATAGTTGATACATTTGTGCTCAAAAGTTTGCATACCCTTGGCGAATTTGTAATATATGTCCCATTTTTAAAGAAAACATAAGTGAGCAGGCAAAACACATTTCTTTTATTTCTTATGGGATTCATATTCCACTGTAGGTTATAACAGAATGGCACAATCAAAAAACAGAACATGGCAATAAAGAAAAAAATGAAATGACCCTGTTCAAAAGTTTGCATACCCTTAGTTCTTAATACTGTGTATTGCCCCCTTTAGCATCAATGACAGCATGCAGTCCTTTGTAATAGTTGTCTATGTGGCCCCTAATTCTTGCAGATGGTATAGCTGCCCATTCGTCTTGGCAGAATGCCTACAGGTCATGCAAAGTCTTTGCTCATCTTGCATGAGCCACAAGTTTGAGATCCCCAGTGGCTCAATGATATTAGGGTCAGTAGACTGTGATGGCCACTCCATAACCTTCATCTTTTTCTGCTGTAAGCACTGGAGGGTCAACTTGGCCTTGTGCTTAGGGTCATTGTCATGCTGGATTGTCCAAGAACATCCCATGTGCAGCCTTCATGCAGAAGAATGCAAATTGTCTGCCAGTATTTTCTGATAACATGCTGCATTCATCTTACCATCAAATTTCACAAAAATGCCCATGCCTTTGGAGCTCCCCCCCCGGGCTTTTTTGTGGCATAGGAGCAGTAAAGGCTTCTTTCTGGCAACTCGACCATGCAGCTCATTTTCTTTCAAGTATCGTTGTATTGTGCTCCTTGAAACAACCACACTGTATTCCGAGCAATTCTTCTGGCAGTTGTGGCTGAAATATTTCTTGGTCTACCTGACCTTGGCTTGGTATCAAGAGATCCCCAAATTTTCAACTTCTTAATAAGTGATTGAACAGTACTGACTAGAATTTTCAAGGCTTTGGATATCTTTTTATATCCTTTCCCATCTTTATGAAATTCTATTACGTTGTTACGCAGGTCTTTTGACATTTCTTTTCTGCTCCCTATGGCTCAGTATCTAGCCTGCTCAATGCATCCACGTGAGAACCAACAAACTCACTGACTATTTATACTCATACACTAATTGCAATTTAAAAAGCCACAGGTTTGGGAAATTCACCTTGTTTCACCAAGCATCTACAAGATGTAATTCTGCTATTAGAGAGGTGATTTGTCTGATTTTATCTAGGTTGTATGTAGCTGAGGTAAGAGGGGACCTATCAAGACTAGGGTCTAAATTTAATTTAAAGTCTCCTCCTATGTTTTATTCCACCTAAGCCCCAGATCTTTTATTTTGTAATATGCATATAAGGCTTTTGTGAGGAGATGTAGTGGGGAATATAAAGATATTAGATGTTATAATGACCGTCTGGATAAGTGTTTTTGCTCTAGGATGTATATAGAAAATGTATATTTATAAATATTGCATCCCCTGCTTCCTAAGAATTTATGACTAGCTCTGTAGAAGGTGGGGTAGGCCATATGAATACATTTTTTGCTTCATTGTTTTTTTGCAAAGTGTGTTTCTTGTACACATAGTACTGAAGGGTGGAATGTTTTATAAAAGAGGATAGCCTCTTTGTTACGACCCCAAGATTTGGGGAGACCACTCTCATCCAAGTTCTCTCACTAGGCTGTGCCTTTTGCGTTCAATATCTCAGAACCCAGCTGACAATTCAGATCAGAGCATGATTTCTGAAGAGGCAGGAATCATCTGATGAGTAGTACAAACAGACTGACTTTATCTTTCTTTCAGATACATTTACAGATCACAAAACACCATCCCCAGGTCTATAACCAAACCCCATCTCTAGTTGCGAGATCTGTCTTTATCTGCTTCTTCAAGGGGGGCTTGATATGAACCTAGTTCAAACCTACCCCAGCAGAATCATGTAGTTCCTGTTCTCTGTGGCACAAAAGAGGGCTTCTGAAGAGGTACAGGCAGAGAATACTGCATACAAGTTATTTAGTGGCCCATGGCAAGACCACTCCCCAAGTCAGGATACACCACACATAAATAGTCTCACACCTTGTTTATGAGAAAACTATCTCTCAACCTTTATTGAATGATCAAAACAACATATTTATACTCTTCCATACAACACCCTTGTGTACATTTGTGTATGTGTGATGTCAGCCCATCTGGCTTGCAACCTTGGGCTATCAAAGCTCTTGAGATTAAATTCACCAGATATCTAGTGAACAAACCTTTATGTTAAACTCAAGTGTTTGCTTAGGACTACTTGAAGTACATGCACCTGTCTTGACCCAAGGCCTGTATGTGTGTGTGCAATGATCTGCAGCTAACGAATATGCAGAGCATTTCTACCAATTCCACATATGTTCTGTATAACATTTTCCCTCTGATAATATATTACAACTAGGATACATAATAACAATGTACAGGCAACATATAACCACACAATAACACATAATCCCAATGAGTCCTTAAACAATTAAATCATGACAATCTCCTTTTACAGAGGACCATAAACTAACATCCCCCTTTATGACTAACTGAGGCCAGGGAGGATACACACCTGCCTACCCTCAGTAGTTGTATATCCACATAAATTGTTGTATAAACGTCACCCTTTGTTCCTTACATGACTGAAACACAACTACATCATGCATACTATTACAATGACCCCAAACCACCTTATTACACATAATACAAAAAAGGGAAAAATTACACATAACTGAAAGACAAATTGACACAATCATTAGAACACATCCCATGTCCATAGCCTTTGATATTAGCAAACAGATGTGATAGAGTCCCAAAAAACAGAGTTACTTGTGGGTTGCAGGGGGGTCCCATCATGGCCCCAAAATCAGTAATGACACTTTTATCTTTTAAAAGGTGAACTATAAGGTGAACTAAGTGTGTAATAAGTGTTTCTATGAACAAACTAGGAAAGAAACACTGTTGGGTGGATACATTTTTAAAACTAAATTGGTTAATTATATATATATAGATATATTAGTTAGATCAACTTTAAATAGACTAAGTTGTCTATGTATTAGAAAAATGACAAACTTGTCTATAATAATTGTATGTCCACATCTAGTCTCTTCATAATTTAGTTAGTGTTGGATCAGAAATTATATAATGAAAATATCTAATTTTGAGATTTTTAAAGAAAGCTAATTTTGCTAATTTAAAAGTCATTGTATAATGATACATACAAATATTTGGATTCAATCAAATGTAGAAGGAAATTGGTTTATATAGAAATTTATGAAAAGGTCCATCAAAGTAGCTTCCAGGTCCTCAAATGGTCTTGGAGGAGGAAAGCTGGTATCTTTAGATATTGTTGTTCTTCTTTCACATTTATTTTTCTGAATTTCAGAACAATGTCTCATGGGTCAGGGAGCAGAGTTTGATCCACTCCCAGTGCCAGAAATTAACTTTTAGGAAAAGACCATAGCCCTCTTCTAGACTATGAATGATATAGAGTTTTATGTTGGAAAGTAAATAAAATAAGAGATAGCTCATTTCTATTTAAAGCTGTACTGAGTAATAATAGATAAGATTGGTTTAATTGTTATGAGTTTTGCTAATATCATTGGGGCAATCTCCACATAAATCTTCAGGACCAAATCTTTGGTGTTTTGGAGAATAAATCTAAGGATAATATCCTTAGGTTGGTCTGTTCTCTCTGTGCTCAAAGCTATGTTAGCTCTTTCCATTTTTAGAATATGTTCGGGGTCTTAGGTAGAATAGAGTTTATAATTTGTTAAGGTATAGTAGAATGCCCATGACAGTTTTAGGAACCCCTCTGATTCTTATGTGGTTGTGGCGATCCTCAAATTTTTCCTCCACTTTTCCTAAGTGTTGTGTATTTCTAGATATATCTGTTTTATGATTTGAACTGCTAAGGATTCCAGAGCTTGAGTTATTTGACCCAAGTAGGGTAATAGGTCTTGTTGTGGTATTATGGGTATTGCCATGTCTTGATCTGCTTCTTGTTCTGAATCAGAGAAGCCTATGGAAGGGCTTCTTACAGTTGAGAGGGAGTAGTTTTAATTTTAAAATAATCAGTGTTTTTGGTAGCTCAATTTTTCTTTGGTCTATCTATTTTTTTGTTGGAAAATATTCTCTGTGATAAAAAGTTTATTTTTCTATAAGAAAAAGATGTGGAAGGATTGATTGTCTTTATATCATAGTGTAGGTAGAAAACAGTAGCATTTTAATTAGGATTTCACTGTTTATTAGGAGTTATTGTAGATTTTGTTAATTTCTATAGTTCAATTTCAGGGCCAGAAGGTTTAAGCACATGGTCAATCTTGTTTACAATTTAAAATGTAAATAGTATTTCTCCTTGTCAGAATTTCTCAGTGTAAATTAAACAAATGTTTTTCTCTTGTTTTAAAGTAAGTTTCTCTAGTTATAGAAAGTTGTTTTTGTGCACAAATCAGCAAGGCTATATTGTGGTATTATGGTGTTTCTCTTTTTGTATTAGAGAAAGTAAGCCCCAACACACAGTGTATTTATTTGTACAGAGATTGTCCGCTGTGCTAGCAAAGTTGAGCAATTTCCTGTCTTCTGTGATCCAAGATCCTTTTTTATAGCTTTTAGTGTTTGTGAATGTTTAATATAATTTTTGTGTACTATGTTATGGAAAACGAACTGTTGTTGTTGTTTAGTCGTTCAGTCGCATCCAACTCACCGCACCAGGTGCATCTTTCAGTCACTGTCCCTCTGAGCTCCATCAAGTTCATTTTCATTGCTTCAATGACCTCATCTATCTCCGCCTCTGTCTTCCCCATCTTCTTGTACCTTCAATCTTTCCCAGCATCAGAGTCTTTTCTAGGGAATCCTGCCATCTCACAATATGGACAAAATATTTGAACTCAGCCTCATGATCATAGCTTGCAGTGAACAGTTTGTCTTGATTTCCTGAAGTATCGATTTTTGGATCTTCTTGCAGTCCTAGGGACTCTAAGCAGTCTTCTCCAACACCACAATTTAAAGGGGTCAATTCTACGGCGCTCAGTTTTCTTTATGGTCCAGCTCTCACATCCGTATGTTACTACAAAGGAATATGCGCATCTTTGATAGTTTTACTTTTTACTAGCTTGTCCAAGCTTGCCATAGCTTTCCTCAAGAGAAGCAAACATCTTTTAATTTCATGACTAAAGTCACCATCTGCAGAGATCTTGGATCCAAGGAAAATAATATCTGTGACTGCCTCCACTTCTTCCCCATCTATTTGCCAGGAAGTGAGATTGCCGTTTGCCATGATCTTCATCTTTTTAACATTGAGCAGCAGGCCAACTTTTGCACTCTGTTTTACCCTCATCAAGAAGTTGTTTAGTTCCTCCTCACTTTCAACCATCAGAGTAGTAGCATCGGCGTATCTGAGGTTGTTTATATTCCTTCCAGCATTATTGATTCTGGCTTTGGATTCATCCAGTCCAGCCTTACGCATTAAGTATTCTGCATATAAGTTGAATAAATAAGGTGACAATATACAACCTTGTCACACTCCTTTTCCAATCTTGAACCATTTTGTTGTTCCCTGTTCTGTTCTGACCGTGGCTTCTTGGTCAACATACAGATTCTTTAGGAGTAGGATGAGATGATCTGGTACGCCCATCTCTTTAAGGACATGCCACATTTTGTTGTGATCCACACAGTCAAAGGCTTTAGAATAGTCTATGAAGCAGAAGTAAATATTTGTTTTTAACTCTCTTGCTTTCTCTATTATCCAGCAGACATTGTCAATTTGATCTCTTGTGCCTCTTCCTCTGCGGAACCTGGCTTGAACATGTGGTAGTTTCTGGTCCATATACTGTTGGAGTTGAGCTTGTAGAATCGTAAGCATTACCTGCAGGCATGTGAAATGAGTGCAATTGTTTGATAATTGGAACACTTTTTGGCACTGCCTTTTTTGGGGATAGGGATTTACACCTTTTCCAGCCAATGTTGAGTTTTCCAAATGTGTTGGCATACGGCAAGTAACATTTTCGCAGCATCACCCTGTAGAATTTTGAATAGTTCAATTGGGATTCCATCAACTCCTGCAGCCTTATTATTAGCAAGACATCCTAGGTTCCATCTGACTTCACTCTCCAAGATGTCTGGCTCCAAATCATTGGACAAAGTATTGATGTCATCACTGCTGTTAAGATTCTTTCTATATAGATCTTCATTGTATTTCTGTCACCTCTTCCTTATTTGATCTTCTTCTGTTAAGTCCCTATTATTTTTGTGGTATATCACACCCCCTTTGGCATGAAAGGTGCCTTTTAGGTTCCCAATTTTCTTGAAGAGATGTCTTGATTTACCCATTTGGTTATCTTCTTTAATCTCTTTACATTGTACATTGTAGAATGTCTCCTTGTCTTTTCTTGATATCCTCTGGAATTATGCATTCACTTGGACAAATCTTCTCTTATCTCCACTGCTTTCCTTCTTTTCTGGGCTACTTTCAAAGCCTCATCAAACAGCCAGTTTGACTTATTTTTCTTTCTTTTAGGGATTCTTTGTTGCGGTTTCCTGGATAATGTTGCAAACCTCAGTCCAAAGTTTTTCAGGCATTCTATCTTCCATGTCTAGTCCCTTAAATCGATTATTTACTTCCACTGCATATTCACAATTGATAATATTTATTTTGTATCTACTTGGTCTGACTGTTTTCCCTCTTTTCATCAGTTTAATTTTCAACTTTGCAATAGGAAGCTCATGGTCTAGGCCACAGTCAGCTCCAGGTCTTGTTTTTGCTGACTATATAGAGCTCCTCCATCTTTGGCTGCAAAGCATATAGTCAATCTGATTTCTATGTTGTCCATCTGGTGATATCCATGTGTAGAGTCGTCTCAGGGGCTGTTGGAAGAGGGTGTTTGCTATGACCAGAGAATTATTTTGACAAAATTCTACTAATCTCTGACTTGCTTTTTTTTGTACTCAAAGGCCAAATTTGCCAGTTATTCCAGGTGTCCTTTGGTTCCCTACTTTAGCATTCCAATCTCCTATGATGATAGCAACATCTTTTATAGGTGTTATATCTATGATGTGTTGAATGTCTTCATAGAACTGGACAACTTCAGTCTCTTCAACATCCATGGTTGGAGCATAGACTTGTATCACTGTGATATTAAATGGCTTGCCTTGAAGTTGAATTTAAATAATTATGTTATTGGGTTGTAACCAAGCACTGCTATGGCCACTCTTTGACTAGAATGGCTACTCATTTTCTTCTGCAGGATTCTTGACCACAGAAGAAGATCTGGTGGTTGTCTGATGTAAGATATCCCACTCCAGTCCATTTAATTCACCAATTTCCCAGGATATCAATGTTTAACCATGCCATTTCATTCTTGACCACATCTAGTTTGCCTTGGTTCATAGTTCTAACATTCCAGGTCCCTATTCTGAATTGATCTTTGCAGAATCTGACTTTCCTTTCCCCTCCAGACACATCCGCATCTGGGTGTCCTTTTGGCTTTGGCCCAACCACTTCATTAGATCTGGTGTTACTTGTACTTGAATTAATACATAAAAGGAATGCTGATTTCCCAGGGTATTTTCTACCAAAAAATTGACAAGGATATACACAAGTGGGGGATTAAATAGTTACAAAAATAGAAATTTTATTAATTGAGGGTAACAACGGCGAATGTCTTTAAAAATTTATAAAAAAATCCCGGATTTGGAAAGAAAATGGGATAAAAATAGGCTAAATTATGTGAGGACAAACTACCACCTGATGGTACTTTTGATCTCTTAATAGAGGGGTAAATGTTCACTCACACAACAGTACTTATGTGTGACTATAAACATACGGCTTATACAGCTCAATAAATTCTGTCCTTGGTAGTACACATTAGTACTTAATGCATTGATTTAAAGAGTTGGATTTTTTAATGCTGGATGTCATATAATACTTGGCACAGAAGTAACACCTACTAACTATAGGGTTGCTAAATCTTAAATACACAGTATGGGAAATCTTGAATGGTCTGGAGTTATATACATATCATGAATCCTAATTTTAGGGATAGATTGAAAATACACTCCTTGTACTCACTTATTGTCTTATAAACATAGAAACCCAGATTGAGGTTTTTTATCTCTTCTAAAGGACAAAGTCATCGTGGTGACACACTTAGAAAGTTATTATACTCCCATAAGATTTTTATCTTTTATGGGTCTGGCTATTTAAGATGAAAGTGACTTATGTAGAAGTCCCAGTAAATGCATATAGGAGAGATGTTAATCAATCTTAACGTCAAATCTCTCTGCACTGTGCCTTTAAAAGTCTAAGAGGTAGATAATGTCCAGGCAAATATATGCCTCTTTTAAAACTGTCTATTTGGAGTAAAGTCTCCTTATGCAGAAAGGCATTGCATTTAGAAACAGACAAGGAAGTGAATAATATCCAGGTATCTATATACCTCTTTTAAAGCTGTCTATTTGAAGTAAAACCTTCACATGCAAAAGACACAGCATTCAAACACTTGGAAACTGACAGGGAGGATAAGCACACATGACCTTAGCGTCAGGGCGTGCTACGTCATCAAAGGCAGACGCGTTTCGATGTCTTTGTCAAGGTAAAACTAGCTAGGCCGTCAGGCCCTCTTTTAAACCTTGCTGTAACTACGGCAACCGATTAGTCTAATCCGGACGTGCGCATTAGAGTCAAAAAGCGGCGATCACGCTGGACTTATGTAAAATGAGAGTGTATTGCAAGTGAAAATAGAAAAGACGATTTCAAATAGTGCATAGGCTCAAAGGATCATAATGGCAACAGAATAATTCCTAACTTCCATTTGTTATATATGGAGTAGGTAATGTTAGTTTAAAAATAAATCCACGTCATGAATTAATTCTATATTACATAATAGGGGACAGAGTATCTATAGAAGATGACTTATTAATGAAACATGGGAGATCAAGTATTATGATGGTAAAATTCACTGAATTAACTATTCCATAAATCCAACATTATTTGAATTATGCTAAAATAAAAGAAATAACAAGTGACATTTGAGATATATATTTGCTTCATAAATGAAATTGTTATCTAATACACTAAAAAATATATATTGTGACCTATAACATTAATGTTCTTTCCCATAAAATACTAAGTAAAAATGAGGGTGAAGTTGTGTAAGGAACTTCTATTACACCTTTATTCCTAAAATAGAACAAAGTGATTATAGGAAATTCCTTCATAGATGTAGGAGGAATTCTAATGTGTTGGGTGAATTTGTGCCATCTCTATAGTTGAAAGAGGAATAATACCTCTAATATATAGATAATTCAACTTATCCTTTATAAGTTGGTTAACTTAATAAATTGATATATTTTTCAATAATGATCTAAGATGTATGCTCATCTTAGAAGTGAAACTAAAAATCTCTATTCAAAAAGTGATATGAGATCCTACTCTAATGTGGAGCATTGGAATAATAATCACTGTTTCTTAACGTTTCGTCTTACGTATTTAAATGAAGGGTGAGAAGGTAAATCCTTCATTTAATCCCTTAGGGGATAAAGCTTTTAATTTATAAATCCATTTAGCTTCATGTTGGAGAAGTTTTCTGTCTGGGGCCTGAATGAACTTTTTCAAGGACTGTAAAGGTTAAAACCTCACTGTTTCCACCTCGAAATAATTTTACGTGGCATGCTAATGGTGTATCTAAATCTTTCTTAATGGTATAGATGTGTTCACCAATACGTCTGCGTAGTTGATGCCGGGTCTTACCTACGTGGATTTTTTTACACAAGCACGTAGCCACGTAAATCACACTAGAGGAACAGCAGTTTGAAAGGTCCTTTAGTATAGAATTTTCTCCACTAGATGGGTCTTCGTAACTTTTTGTAGGTTTAATATATCTGCAAAACTTACAGTTCCCACATTTAAAGCAGCCCGATGGTGGATTTAGCCATGTATTGTTTGATCTTTGTTCTTTAAAGAAGCTATGTACTAGCATATCTTTAGTTTTTTCCCCTTCGGTATGTAATTGATACTTTTTGTGCAAGTATCTCTTCCAAATCTTCATCGCTTCTTAGTAGGTGCCAGTGTTTGGATATGTGTTTTCATACCCAAATGTCATAATACATCTGGGATATATACTGTCTGATGGCTGAGTTTTTTTCATGCAGGGTTTATTTAGTAACTCTGTTCTATTACAGCCTAATGCATACTGAAATGCTTTTTTTAGGCATTTGTTTGAGTACCCCCTCTCACGGAATTTCTGCTTTAATTTGTCTGCTTCAATTTTGAACTCAGTATCTGAACTACAATTTCTCCTGATCCTCAGATATTGCTCCTTAGGGATGCCTCTCTTTAGAGGCTCAAAATGCTGGCTATTTCACATCAGAAGCATGTTAGTAGCTGTCTCCTTTCTAAAGGTGGTGGTCATATGAATTTCATAAGTGAATCTAAGACACATCTCATTTCTATTCAATGATTCCATAAGGGTCTCAAACTCCATTTTTGTGCCATCCCAGACTACTAAAATGTCGTCTATATAGCGACGCCAGATCATGGCATGTTCAATAAGATTTTCAATAGCTTGTTCAGAGAACATTTTCTCTTTCCAACACCCTAAAAAGATATTCGCATTGCTGTTCCTTTTTTCTGATGGAACCACTTTCCATTGAATTAAAAGTTATGTTTCAGGACATATTCTAAGAGTTGCACAATGAAATCATTGAACTTTCTCAGATTGGTGCTTTTAGCACTCAAAAAATGTTTAACTGCCTCAATACCATAATCATGAGGTATGCTGCTATAAAGTGCTTCAACATCAATTGTTGCTAACTAGGTATCATTTGGTACTGTTAAATTTTCAAGTTGCTTCAAAATATCATTAGTGTCTTTTACATACGAAGGTAAATTTTGAACTAGATCACGAAGATAATGATCCACAAAAATACTGGCATTAGATGAGGTTTACCATGCCTGATACTATAGGCCTACCTGGAATAGGTACTTATGTACCTTTGGTAAGGCATAGAAGGTTGAGATACAGGGAAATTTTGGTAGGAGAAATGTGTATGTTTGTTCATCAATGGTCTTATCTATTTTTGCTTTTTCCAGTATAGACTTTAGAGCTAGTCTATATTCAAGATTTGGATTTTTTGTTAACACCTCATAAGTGGATTTCTCATCTAAAACTCTATTGCACATCTTTTTGTATTCCTCATTGCTCAGTATCACAAGATTACCCCCTTTATCTGCTTGTTTAATTGCTACTTGTACTTGCCCTCTGCTCTTCCTCAGTAATGTGGTAGGCACATTCTGACCTGAGGGGCTCATCTTCCGGTGCCATAATGAACTACATCATAGTAAATATTCATCTCTGTAAAGTTTCCTTACTCATAAAATATAAAACATATAAACACATTTTAAAAGAGTCTTAAGAGTCTGAGATCCTTGTTTTAAAATAAGACCATAAAGTGTTTCAATATGTAATTTGTAGTGGCTGGATTATCTCCTTTTTAGGAGTTATTTCCCAAGGTACTTACTGTATATAGCATTGTATCTAATTTATATTGTGTGTGGGGTGTCCAGTTCTCTCTCTGGAGAGTTTAGGTATATCACTTGTCCCCAGTCTATTTTGTGTCCCAAAAGTCTCTCTTTGCTTTAATTAAAAGGTGTTATGTTATTCACCCTGTTTTCAGGTGTACAGTGAGTCTCTCTTTGAGTGGAGTTCAGTCCTTTGGTATACCTTCGGCTGCAGTGTACATCAGTAGTAATATTAGGTCTTTAGAGGTGTTTTTCTCAATTCCTCAGGGAAAGGGCCTTCCCAGCTGGCATAAGGTGGTTTAATTATTCATCTGAACTGAAATCAGTTGTTATAAATCTGTGAAAAAAAATATTATATTTTTTTTTGGGGGGGGGGGGCTTTTTCTGTTGGAACTCAAATTAAGCACATCTGTCTCTCACATCTGCTCTTTGAAATGCATAAAAACAGAGTTGTGTTCTATGTCCTCTGAATAAATCAGTTTAGAACTTAACATCACCTTGCAATAAAGTACAACCCATAAAAATGCAGCAAACTGACCCCTGCTAGACTAAAGCTCTCATATCCTTCTCTAGATGGCAACTGTATTAGAAGTTGAAATTCCACCGGTACACTAAACCACATACTATGGGACTGCCCTAAAATAGCCCACATCTAGTCAGAAACCCATGACACCCTAGTGAAGCTAGGGGGACACAGAATACCTCAGAAACTAGAGGAAGCTTTATTAGGTCTCCCTATCACCGGCCATCCCAAAGAGGCTCAACTTCTCTCAAACCAAATCTTTTTAGTAGTCAGGAACACTATTGCTAAAACTTGGAAGATGTCCATTCCTGTGTTTGGGGAAGTACTGAGAACTTAAATACCTACATTCAATGAACTTGATCTCTGCAAAACTAGATGACAACTATAAAAAGTGGGCTTCCTGTTGGGACGTCTGGGAACTACAAATTGGATGGTAGCATGAAAAAAAAATGGTAATACATAAACATACCTCAGGGACGATATTATACTAGGCTTCCCCCCATCCCATCTTTCTCCACCCTCTTTTCCTTTTTTTCTCTTTTCTATATTTTGTTTCTTTTAATTAATACTGGCATAATATGACATATTAAATTGTAATATATGCAACAAAACGCAAAAAAATTGGGAAAAGTAGACACAAACCTTTTCTGATGTCATTTGCATACAGTATTTGTTGTTCTTGTACTGTACATCTAACTCTGTTGTAACTTTTATTCCCATAAAAAAAAACGATTTAAATAAAAAAAAAGAATAAATCAGTTTAAGATCACCTTGTCTTATCACTCACGATTACTTTGTAGAATAAATTTGATGGTTTTATGCTACAAACATAATCAGACATTTTTCCTTCTTGATGCCAAACCATTATTGTTGGAAGTTTGTAAAATAGGAACAATAAGGTGTCTGTGAAAAAAAATATCTGAGAACTGTATGAGTAATACATGAGAAATGTATTAATTTAAACCTTAGTGTCACGGGTATTTGAAGATTTTTTAAGACCCCAGAGATCAGACTCATAACCATGTACCTGTTTATGCAGGATTTATATATTCATATATCTACATGGAAAATTATGTACTTCTTTTTTCAGAATAAGTTCAGATGTCTAGATATACAGTGCCTTGCAAAAGTATTCACCCCCCTTGGCATTTTTTGTGTTTTCTTGCCTCACAACCTGGAATTAAAATGGATTGTATGAGGATTTGCATAATTTATTTACTTACAGAACATGCACACATGTTTGTTTGTTTGATTTTTTTTTTATTGTGAAGCAAACAACAAATAGTACAAAATTACCGAAAATCAATGTGCATAACTATTCACCACCCCTAAAGTCAATACTTTGTAGAGTCACCTTTTGCGGCAATCACAGCTCCAAGTCACTTTGGGCAAGTCTCTATGAGCATGCCACATCTTACCACTTGGATTTTTGCCCATTGCTCCTTGCAAAACTGCTCCAGTTCCTTCAGGTTGGATGGTTTGCGCTTGTGAACAGCAATCTTTAAGTCTGACCACAGATTTTCTATTGGATTGAGGTCTGGCCTTTGACTAGGTCATTCAAACACATTTACATGTTTTCCCTTAAACCACTCAAGTATTGCTTTAGCAGTGTGTTTGCAGTCATTGTCCTGCTGGAAGGTGAACCTCTGTCCTAGCCACAGAGTGGTATAGGATTTGCTCAAGAATATCCCGGTATTAGCACCATCCATCTTTCCCTCAACTCTGACCAGTTTCCTAGTTCCGGCTGCTGAAAAACATCCCCACAGCATGATGCTGCCACCACCATGCTTCACCGTGGGGATGGTGTTCTTTGGGTGATGTGATGTGTTGGGTTTGCGCCAGACACTGCATTTTCTTTGATGGCCAAAAAGTTTAATTTTAGTCTCATCAGACCAGAGCACCTTCCTCCATACATTGGGAGTCACCCACATGCCTTTTGCAAACTCAAAACGTGCCACTTTGTTTTTTGCTGAAAGTAATGGCTTTCTTCTGGCCACTCTGCCATAAAGCCCCACTCTATGGAGTGTAAGGCTTATTGTCGTCCAAAGTACAGATACTCCAGTCTCTGCTGTGGAGCTCTGCAGCTCCTCCAGGGTTACCTTAGGTCTCTGAGCTGCCTCTCTGATTAATGCCCTCCTTAGTTTTGGTGGGCGTCCGTCTCTTGGCAGGTTTGCTGTTGTACCATGCTCTTTCGATTTGGTTATGGTAGATTTGATGGTGCTCCTGGGGATCATCAAAAATTTGGATATTTTTTTATAACCTAACCCAGACTTGTACTTCTCAACAACATTGTCCCTTACTTGTTTGGATAATTTCTTGGTCTTCATGGCAGTGTTTGGTTAGTGGTGCCTCTTGCTTAGGTGTTGCAGCCTCTGGGGCCTTTCAAAAAAAGTGTGTATATGTAATGCCAGATCATGACACTTAGATTGCACACAGGTGGACATCATTTCACTAATTATGTGACTTCTGAAGGTAATTGGTTGCACCAGAGCTTTTTATGGTCTTCATAACAAAGGGGGGGAATACATACGCACATGCCAATTTTCTGTTTTCTATTTCTAAAAAAATAGTTTTATGTATATATTCTTCTCATTTCACTTCACCAACTATTGTGTTCTGATCCATCACATGAAATACAGATTAACAAAACATTGAACTTAAGGCTGTAATATAACAAAATAGGTAAAATGTCAAGGGGGTGAATACTTTTGCAAGGCACTGTATACACCATGTATTGTGTGTCATTTTTAAAATATATAATATTAACAGTAAAAAAATAGACTTTCCTTCATTTCCTTCTCTTTTAAAAAAATAAATCATATCTAACAGCTACATCTATAATGAAAGCCCTGGATCTTATTTTCTGTGAATGCATTTAACATCAACACAGGCTAAAAACTGACAAGAGCACAAAAGCATTTAAAATCATCAAAATAAATATAACAAAATATATATTGCCCTAGAGGGACACTGGTATTACTCTACAATAATGTCTACATTAACCTTTGCTAAACTGATTTTTTTCATAATTTTATCAAAAGCGTTCTAGCAAATAAAATCAAAACCACTCAACTAAATATCAAAGCCCAACATTAAATAACCTAACCTTAAACAGCAAGATTTTATGGCTAAATACAAACACCTATTTAGGGGAGATGGCTACCTTTTAAGTGGGATCTGATTTCCCAGGTAACATTAGATTGGCAGATAAGCTATAACTTGATCCGATCCCCTCAATCACATAACGTGCAACAGCACGACAACTACTGTCAAGCAAGAGACTGGGGAGTTTATATGTTACTAGCGACTTGCCCATCAAAAAATTACGGTCAATAAAATTTGAAGCCATGGGAATGCCGTTTGAGACTTAATTGAAACTGTTTTATACTGTGAAGACCTTCAGCGCTCATTGTGAGGCTTGCGCTTAGCACCTTCGGCGCTCATTGCGAGGTACAATAAAAGTGTTGAAATGCTGTTTGGCACACATGTGAGTGTACTGTGTGCCTCAACTATATAGACCCCTATAACACACTAATGAACGCATGTAATAACACTATAAGTGCCATGAGGGTCATCCAGGACTGTCATGACCCAAAGTGTAAGCACAACACAATTTTAACCCGGTCTCGTATGGGGGTCTATACTATTCTATTTAACCTCATTGGACAGTTAGAAGCCTAACATTACCCCGTAAGTGCTATAAGGGTTCTACAGTACCCTCATGACAGTAAGTATAAACACGACACTGCACTATAGCCCCCCAATAAACCATTTAATCTAAACTAACACCCCTCCACATTAACCTACACTACCTACCTACCCCCTAATAATCCCCCACCACTCTAATTACAGAAAGAAAAAAAAATTGTCACCAAAAATAAAAAATCTACATTACATAAAATAAAAAACATAAATCACAAAAAATAAGAAATCTACATTACAGAAAATAAAAAAATACATTACAACCCTCCCAGTACAGATTTTTTTTTTTTACACATCTGAAAAGTAAATAGATATAGAATACATACAATACAAATCAAATCAAATCAAATACAATACCCCTCTATCTAATATACAATCAACACTGTCCTATCTATGTATTATACACCCCCCTAAAATACAATAAATGCTATCTCTATATAAAAAAACCTAATTCTAAGATAAAATAAAATAATTAAGACCACTTACCTTTGCAGATGTCCCTTCAGATCAGCCACCTCGGGGAAAAAAAAATAGTACAACATTTACAGTAAATAAATAAACATTCTAAATATTCTACTCACCTTTCCAGCATGTCCCCGTCCTTCTTTTCTTCTCCGGCGCAGCCCCTGTTGAAAAAAAAGCATTACATTAAAAAAACATACATAAACATAAAAACAAAGTTAAATAAACATAATCTACATTGTACTTAACTCCCCGCCATGTCACCGGCCTCTTCCTCTTCTGCCCCAAATGGGCCTTGAAACCATTTACACTCTAAATAAAAAAAAATGGTTAAAAAACTAACGGTGGTCTGCATTTGCGAACCTCCCCGACGCCAATGAGCCTCCTACGGAGTGTTCCAGAATAAAATTGGCAATGGCGGCTTCTGATTGGCTGAATTTGATAGACAGCGTTTTCAGCCAATCAGAAAACGCCAATGTGTGAGCCAATGAGAAAGGGATACACCCCAAAATCCCACTCTGATTAGATAATGCACCTGGCCAATCTTTATTTAAACCAATCAGAAAGCTTTATTGTTATCAGCCAATAATAATGGGATACACCCCCACGGGGTGATTGGCTAAAGACATCTGTGCCTTCTCATTGGCTGTAATACTGATTGACATTGACAACAGCCAATGAGAAGGCGCAAATGCCTTTGGCCAATCAGTACGTGGGGGTGTATCCCCTTATGATTGGCTATTGTCAGTGCAACCAATCAGAATGCGCAGATGCCTCCAGCCAATCACTCTGTGGGGGTGTATTCCATTGTGATTGGCTGAAGGCACCTGCGCCTTGTGATTGGCTAATGCACCTGTCAATCTTTATTTCAACCAATCAGAGTGGAATTTTGGGGTGTATCCCTTTCTGATTGTCTCACACATTGGTGGCTTCTGATTGGCTGAATTTGATAGACAGCGTTTTCAACCAATCAGAACACGCCATTGCCTATTTTCTTCCGGAAAAGGCTCCGGGAGGCTCATTAGCGTCGGAGAGGTCTGCAAGTGCGGATCTCTGTTCTTTTTTTTTTTTTTTTTTTTTTTAGAGCGCGGTTCCAGGGCGGGGCAGACATTGCAGGGAGGTAAGTACAAAGTAGATTCTGTTTATTTTATTTAGTTTTATGTTTATGTATGTGTAGTAATGTTATGTTTTTTTTTTAACAGGGGCCACACCGGAGAAGAAGAAAAGGACGGGGACATGCTGGAAAGGTGAGTGGAATATTTATAATGTTTATTTTCTGTAAATGTGTTGCACTAATTTATTTATATTTGTTTTCCCTAGGTGGCTGATCTGAAGGGACATCTGCAAAGATAAGTGGTCTTAATTATTTTATTTTAGTTCAGAATTAGGGTTTTTGAGATAGCATTTATTGTATGTTAGATAGGGGGATGTATTTTATATAGATAGCATGTATTGTTTATTAGATAGATTGGGTGATGTATATTAGATAGATAGGCTTTATTGTATATTAGATAGATTGGGAGGTATTGTATTGTATTTCATTTAATTTGTATTGTATGTATTATATGTTTTCCTTTTCAGGTGTGTAATGTTTGTTTTTTTTCTGTACTGGGGGGCGTTGTAATTTTATTTTATTTTCTGTAATGTTGATTTATTTATTTTTGGTGACTTGATTTTTTTTAATATTCTGTAATTAGAGCGGTGGGGGGGGGGGGGTTAAAGGGTAGGTAGGTAGTGTAGGTGGTAATAGGTTAGTGTAGAGGGTGGTTAGTTTAGATGTAATGTTTTATTGGGGGACTATAGTTCAGTGTAGTGTTTCTACTTAGTGGCATGATGGTCCTTGAGGACCGTCATGGCACTTATGAGGCTAATGTTGGGTTGTAACAGCCCAATAAGGGTAATAATATACCCTCGTGGGACTGATGGGGTTAAATAGAGGCTTATGAGGGTCTGTATTGCCCCCCATGAATGACGGTGTTAATTAAGTGCTTATGGGGGTCTTTATTGACCCCATGAGTGACAGGGTTAATTATATGTATTATGGGGGTCTGTATTGACCCCCATGAGTGACAGGGTTAATTATGGGTTTATGGGGGTCAGTATTGACCCCCATGACTGACCATGTTAATTAAGTGCTTATTGGGGTCTGTAATGACCCCCATGAGTAAGAGGGTTAATTAGGTGCTTATGGGGGTTTGTATTGACCCTCATGAGTGACAGGGTTAATTATGGGTTCATGGGTGTCTGTATTGACCCCCATGAGTGACATGGTTTTTTTAGGGGTTGATGAGGCTCTGTATAGAGCCCCATGCGTGATAGGGTTAATTTTTTTGTTTATATTACGGGTCCTTTAAGGACCTTTATGGTCCTTTAAGGACCCATACGGCGAGAATTATAAATTTTTATTGAAGCGGGGCTCCTCGATCGAGGCCCCCCACTGCGAGGGTTAATGTGGGGTTAATGCAGGTTTCCCAGCTTATCTGGGATCCTGTGGGTTTAATGCGGGTTTCCGAGCTTATCTCGGATCCCTTCTTGCGTAAATTGTAGGTGTCTGGGCGGTCCGGGTTCGTGGAGCCTCATTTTCGTTTTTTTACGGCGGCCATTTTTTCTCTCGCTTAGGTATTTTCAGGTGTGTAAACTCTTTAATTTCTAGTTAAATTGAGGTGTAACTTCACTTTTAGAGGTGCTGGGTGCACCCCTTGCTGTGGGTAAGCTTTTTATGTGTTTGTTGTGTGTATTTTTTGTGTTTTTTTAATGTGTTTATATGTGTGGGTTTCGGGCGGGAGTACCGCGGCTCGTATTTGTGCATGCTAAGTCTGTAAAGGTTGCGGTGACGGTGGGAGCCTCCACTTCCTCAAATGCGGCCCCTTCGCATTTGCGCATTTGGGGCGCTCACTGCCAGCAACAGCGGTCCTTGCTTCGCGAGGGCCACATCGTTAGCAACAACTTTTGCAAACCCTCACTGATGACAACTATACATGTGATTTTTCCTTAAAAGTTAAATGCTCCCTACGTGCAAAGGGAGGTGCAGGGATAATTATTAAAGTATATAATATATCTGCCACCATATATTTGTGATCACCTGCCTCTGTCTAGCAGTGACAGGTGATCATACTTTACTGTAAACATGTATAAGATAAAAGGCTGGCAGCTGTGTGACACTCATATCTTTTACTTCATATATTTTACTAGACCATTCTAATGTGCAGATGCTCCTAAGATAGTAATCATTTATGCAGTGGGGGACAGGGAAAGCACAATGTCTACGGACACTGCCTGCTTCTAAGCATGTGTAATGGAAGGAGTTTGTGTCAGATATTAATATTTTAATTCATTCTCCAATGAGATAATACATTGCCATTTATCCTCCTCCATCCATTGATGAATAGACAAATGTATATCCTCATGTAAAATTTTCTAAACTAATTTGCTCAGTTTGGTATCAAGTAATAGTCATTACAGTGTTGCTTGCACAGATTCCTATAAACTATAAGTAAAATGTTATCCATAATGTATCCCATAATATTTATTAGAAAGGAAGTAGAACATATTAACTGTTTTACTAATATGTTTATATCTCTTGTTTTTAACCTACTTGACTTGTTTAGTTAGTAATGTTTTTCAAGAGTACTCTAAGTACTTTTAGGTAAAATGTAATTGTCTATCGAATGCCTTGAGCGGCTTTGAGTATATTGTAGCAGTTCTAGCAGTGGCGGCTCGTCCATAGTGACGTCGGGGCAAGCGCCCCCCCAAATATTTTTATTGCAGGTCACTGCTGTGTACAATGCTACACTATCTATTCTACTGTTGTAGCTTTCCCCTGCACGCGCCACGCTGTGTGATCAGATTACACTACTGCACTTACACTAACCTTTAGAATGAGTCATGACCGTTAATGGATTCCGCCCACCAACCAGGGAAAAGCTATGCATGGGCAGTGATAATGTATCCATTTCAATGACTGACAGTCTTCCATCATTGACCAATCAATGTTGGAAGGTTGTACAGTTGTCAGAAGAACCACCTAAGCCCACCCAGACCGTTAGCCCAGGGCGCCCACCAGCTTATAGAGCCTCGAGTTTAATTTTGATTGACAGCTCCCTGTTAATAAAACCACCATAAGCCAGGCCCAGCCCTCTTTTCGTTTCCTGCTCCCGCTGCTGATACTGGGACCTCCCTGGCTGAAACTACTCAGACTGACCCAACCTAAAACAGTAAGTCCTAACTGCCCTGGCCAAACCCCTGGTCCCCCTAATAAACTTAGGGCTACCCTAGTACCCCACTATGCCTGCCTGCCTGCCACACAATTACCCATGTGGCCTCGTGCCAAGCCCGGTGATGACCCCGGTCAAAACACCCCACCCCCCCGTAGGCACATCTGGCCACCTCAGTCACTGACGGACGATGTGGTCACCCACCCAGCATAAGCCCGACGGACCCGGTCACTCCTACCCCCCCAGACCTGGTCACCACCCCCCCTAAGGACAGGAGGCCCATGGGGCACCGTGCCAACCCTGGTGTGACCCCACTAACCACCCTGACCTAAGTCTGACCCAGCTACTACCAACTGAGGTCACTTGGTCTTGGGGGTAGGTAGGTGGCTTGGTAGTACCCAGCCACCTACCTACAACCCTGACCCAATGACCCCACCCCACCATGGCCCAACTATCAACCCACCTACCAGCCTGACCTAACGACCCCCACCCTGACCTAACTACCAACTCGGTAGTTGGGCCAGGGTGGGGTGTGGTCACTGGGTCAGGGTGATAGGTAGGTGGAGTGGTAGTACCAAGCCAAGCCACCGACCTACAACCCTGACCCAGTGACCCACACCCCACCCTGGCCCAACTAGCAATCCACCTACCTTACAGTAAAAAAAAAACACAACAACAATACAGTCCCCCTCCCCATATTTTTATTCCATTTTTAGAAGTAACAGGCAATGTATCTTTAACATTGCAGTTAACATAAAAATAATAAATTGCCTGTCACTTTTAAAGATAAAATAAAAATAAGGGAAGGGGAAAAAAAAAACAATAATTAAACAGCACATACTTACCTGTCAAATTGACCCCTCCAGCGGTGGCCTTCTGCCCTGGATAGTCAGGCATTCCAATCAATTTTGATTGAAGCCCATGTCCTTCAACCTTGATAGAAGCCCTTGTCCTCATCTTGATAGAAGCCCTTGTCCTCATCTTGATTGAAGCCATTGCCCATCCATTCTGGCCCATTGCAAGAGGCCTCCACCTAAAAAACCTGACGCTTTAAAAAAAAAAAAAACAATCTAATGGAGCTCCTCCTACAAGGAGCTCCCGCCGGCGACTAATTGATTTTTTCCCATGCTCCTCCTTTTATTCTATTTTTGAAGGACTCTGGCTGAAATGTTTTGATTGACATTGATTTCCACCAATCAGAGTCTTTAAAAAATTAGCAAAGCAGGTATGGAAGCCTGTAAGGGCAAAACAGGTTAGTGTGAACTAGTATGTATTATACATATTACAGGGCTATTTATGTGATATACATGTTACAGGATAATATCCTGTAACATGTATAGCACTGTAATATGTATAATAAATAATGTCTAATACAAATACATGAGCAATAATCAAATTAATAAAGTACATCAATTAATCAATTAATAAATATCAATTAATATAGTTTTTTGTTTTATGTATATTGCTTTGTGTGTGTATATATGTATATATGTATGTTTTTTTTAATGTACAGTTTGGGCCTATATGGTTTTGATTGGTTATTTAAAGTTTTTAAGGTACGGTTGGGTCCTATATGGTCACACTTGGTCTTTTAAGGTTTTTAAGGTGCGTTTGGGGCCTATATGGTCACACTTGGTCTTTTAAGGTTTTTAAGGTGCGGTTGGGGCCTATATGGTCACACTTGGTCTTTTAAGGTTTTAAAAGTTACGGTTAGGGTCTTGAACGTTCTAATTTTTTATTTTATTTTTCTATCACCCCCAGGTGCAAACTCTCTGTGGAAGCAGATTTGTTTGGACTCGTTGGTTGACTTACTGAACGTGAATACCACGAGAAGGAGAGTCAACTGTTGGTGAGTATCATTGCTTTGAATTTTCTGTCTATGCGTATAGGTGCAAATTTGATGTTGATGTAGTCTTGTCACATGAGGGTTTGCAATCTGTAATGTATACCAATGAATTCAACACACTGTTATTTTAAAGTAATTTTGTGACATAATATAAATTAATATACCGTGATCTATTTCTTCTATTGGTATCAGAAATGAATACTATTGACTCTCTACTTGTGAAGCCTTTCGGCACCCTAACCTATGAGGAGAAGGTGGAAGTAAAATGGTTAGGACCTGACCAACCAGAGATAAATCTGCAGCAAATCGCAAGAGATAGAGGGAAGCAATATATACTTTCAATAAAGAATGGTACATGAAGAACTGGCTTTGTGGAAGCGTTTCTAGGAAGTCCTTATATTTTCCATGCATCCTATTTGGTGATGACGCTGCTTGGACCAAAACTGGAGTGACTGACGTCAAACATCTAGCAGATAAAATGGCGAAACACAACATTTCTAAATCTCATTTGGATAACAGGATCAAGTTTGAGATGCTTGGACAGACGAACATTGCAGTTCAACTGGACCAAGGATACCAAGTCAGTATTCAAAAACACAATAAAGAAGTGGCTAAGAACCGGTACATCCTTTTGAAGATAATTGATTGTGTTCGTGTTTGTGGCACTTTTGAACTAGCAGAGTCGTAAGAGGACACGACGAAAGTGAAACATCGCTTAATCCAGGAGTGGTTTGAGGCCTGGTGGATTTGGTTGGCAGTATCGATAGTGCAATGGAACAGCATTTGAAGACTGCAACTGTGTTTAAGGGCACGTCCAAAACCGTGCAGAATGAGCTGCTGGACTGCATGCTGGAAGTTATTAAGGAAGTAATTCACCAGCAGCTTAAGGAAGCCAAGTTTGTGGCAATCCAAGCGGATGAAACAACCGATATTTCCGCTAGGACACAGTGCGTTGTAGTCTATCGCTACATTGACAAGAAGCATCAAGTAGTGGAAAGATTTGATGGCTTCATGGAACTGAAAGCAACGGATGCAGACTCGATTGCCGCTGTTGTGCTGGAAAGTCTGAATACTGTTCTCCCAGAGCCAGAAGACAAGATGAAACTCATAGCTCAAAGCTACGATGGTGCCAGTGTGATGCGTGGAGATCAAGGAGGAGTTCAAAGATAAATAAGACGTGTACCCGAATGCACACTATGTCCATTGCTATGCTCACCAACTGAACCTAATAATGGAGCAAGCAGTTTCAAGGATTGGAAGAGTTCGAGTTTTTTTTTTCCCCAATATAGGCGGCATACCATCTTTTTTTTTTTTCACGCTCTCCAAAAAGGACTGCAGTTCTGGATGAGGTAGTTGGTAGAAGACTTCCAAGAGGTGCACCGACACTATGGACCTTCAACGTTAGGACCGTGAACGTCATCTACGAGAACAGAGATGCGCTACTTGAGTGTTTCCAGACAATTGAAGCATGTCTAACCTTTGATCAAACATCTATACGTGAAGCCGCAGGTTTCGTTGGATTGCTGGAAGACAGGGAGTTCCTTTACTTCCTTAAATTATTTCATTTAATAATGCCACATGTTGACATCCTCTATAGTCAGCTTCAGAAGCGAGACACGGATACTGTTTATATCCACAAAGTCACAGAAGACTTTGTCAGCAGCATCCAGAAAATCTGTATTTCTGTTGACGAGATAGAAGCAAGTTTGCCTAGCGATGTAACATTCCGCAGACTGGGTACGGAGATCTCAACCTTGAGACAACTTTTAAGAGAGGTATGTGACATAGTGGTGGTTCATGCAAAAGAACGTTTTTCATTTTCAAATCACCTAGTCAGTGCCAAACTTGTTCAAAGTGACTTGTATACAACCCATGACACTTGCTTTCCAACCCAAGCTCTGGAAGACACTGTGCAAACATATCCAATATTGAAGAAGGAACAATAACGCTCTGAGCTGTCACTTCTGTATGGGAAGACAGATTTTCATGCTTGTACAAGTGCTGTTGCTCTGCACAAACTTTTACATCAATTGAATCTGCAGAATGATTTCACAGAGACAGTAAAATTATTAAGAATCCTGATTACAATACCGATGACCACTGCAGAATCAGAAAGATGCTTCTCCACATTAAAGAGGATAAAAAGGTATTTAAGAAGCACCATGGCCCTGGAACGGTTGAATGCATTGGTTTGAAGGAATTGGAGGCACCTTCAAGGGTAAGTAAAGTTCTCAGAAATGGCACCACCGAACTACCAAAAATAACTAGTGGTAAGTGAAGTATGAATGGTGTGTGGGTGTGCATATGGAAGGAGCTATGAAAGGTGTGTGAATGGTCAGTAACAATTGTTGAAGCCTCGGCGTGGCGTTACTGCTCAAATGGTTATCCATATGCTAATTCAACGTGTTTGTTTGACATTGATTATTGTGTTGTCTAAACAGAAGTGAAATGTTGTTGTTGTTTTCTTGAATCCCAAGATACACTGGTTTGGGCCTATGCAGTCCTGATTGGTCTTTTAAGGTATGTTTGGGGCCTATATGGTCACACTTGGTCTTCTAAGGTATGTTTGGGGCCTATATGGTTCCACTTGGTCTTTTTAAGGTATGGTTTTGTTCTTGAATGGTCTGATTGATTTGCTTGTTTTCTTTCAACCCCAGGTGCAAACCCTATGTGGCAGCAGATTTGTATGTACTCGTTGGTCAACTTACTGAACGTGAATACCCTGAGAAGAGCCGACTAATGGTAAGTGTCACTGCTTTAATTTTTCTGTTAATGTGTATAGGTGCAATTATGATATTGCTGTAGTCTTGTCACATGAGTTTTTTTCAATCGATATTGTATACCAATGAATTTTACACATTGTTACTTTACTTCTTGACATTGCTGCATTGCTGATCATGTATTTCAATGGGCTTTACAAGTATAAGGTCATTGGGCGGGGCTTATAAAGGTCATTATGATGTCAGGGGAGGAGTTATAAAAATGGGTGTGGTTTGAAAAAAGGGGATGGGCTACGTTTCACCCTGGCGCCCCTCCAACTTGAAAGTTCACCAGTCGCCACTAAGTTCTAGCACTGTTATCTAAGAGCCAAATATAAAAAGCAGTGAAAGTACATTAAAGGTTGCCATTATTACAAGGAATTGCATTAAATCCTTAAACTTAAGCAATCATTAATTATTTATCGCTCATGCTAAAGTGTAGACATATTGTCTATATAGTGAATGGTGGTGCATCACAAACAATATCATAGACTAAGTAGTTAGTGGTAGTCAAAGCATTGTACTGTATTGACAAACAGTTTATTGTAAATATAATGTACTCAGCATGTGTTTGCACACACCGCTGCTAATCGGATACAGAAAGTAACTAAAATAAAGTAAAAATGCACTTACGTACTTATTAAAAGTAAGCCTTTTTCACATGTATATTTTTATATATATATATATATATATATATATATATATATATATATATATACATATCGTTAATATTGTCTAGTCATTCAGTCGTGTCCGACTCTCTGTGACCCTATGGATCAAAGCACGACATTTCTGACTGTTATTCATAAGATTATTTAAGCAAAGAAACTGGATTGGATTGCCAGTTCCTTATGCAGTGGACTATGATTTGCTTCTCTCCTATGATTTGCCCATAGGGTGATCCTACATAGTATAGCTCACAGCTTCATTGAGATACACAAGCTCCTCCACCACAACAGTAGCGAACCAGAAGGTGGATATATAAATATATATATATATATATATAAATATATATAGGCATTTGATGCTTCTTATATTCATCCTCCAGTGTCCTTCATTTGTAATGACTAGGGGCCTCATTCTATTATCGGCAGTAGGAGATGCGGGGCCGCAAGGACCGGCCGCAAGTTATTCGCCTATTTCTATTCCCTTCCGGCCGGGGATTCCGGCAGGCTTGCGGCCGGCGCCTTGCTATCCCTTGCGGCCGCACGCGCCAGAGGAAAGCCTTTGATCTTAAACGGCCGCAAGAGTTTCGGCCGTAAGAAAATCCTGGTGGCTATTCAATTGCTCCGGGAAAATCTCTGCAAGGCTAAAACCGAGCCGCAGCTTACTTGCAGAAAAAAGGTCCCACAGGCACACAATTAAGCACATTTTAAAGCCATAATAAAGCCATCCTGCACTCTTATAAGACTATAAAGTGATTGTAGGTGTTAGCATTAATAGCACAACATTCCCCTACACTCAAATCCATAAATATTTTTTTTTATTATTTATGTCACATATCCATGTAAAAAGTCCAGAGGGCTTGGAGCACCTCAGACCCGCCCACGCTGCGGCCGGAAAATAAACAGTTAATGTAATCTCGGATTTGGGCTGATGTGCAAGCTTGAGAGGGGGTTGCTATTAATCCTCATGTCCCCCATAATTATCCCTAGCATTTACAGAGCTTTACAGTGCCGTCTTGAATTTATTTTTGCATTTAAAGATTTCTAAGCTTACAGCCGATTGCAAGATATATGGCCGGCCGTAAGGGGATATCCTTGCGGCGCCGTATAATTGAATTGCAAGGTAACGGGAGCCCCGAAAGGAATCATAGCTTTGCGGACGATTTACGGCCGATAATAGAATGAGGGCCTAGGGGTGTGCAGCAGTTCTTGCCAACAAATATTTTACAGATGTATCTCATTGACAGAAATGTGTTCATAAATGCTAAGGTCTTTAAAAAAAACATGCACACTTTTTTATTTAGAATCACAGGGTACCATACATTTGTAATCTAACACCAATTTATCTCTATAAGCTTGTAAGATCTATCCATCCATCTATCTATGTATCTATCTGTGTATCTTCCTTTGTAGCCTGCATTATATTGTAGTATAGGAATTTCCTTATGGGTTTGCTGTGTTCCGTAAACATTAATTATTACAAACAAAATAAAATGGCAAAGTAAAAAAAAATCTTAATTATTCCCATATATTTTAATGAGATCGAAATAATGCTGAAGTTAATGTCCACTAAATCTGCATCTGTTTAAATGACATCCTTAACAAAGTATTTGCTGATTTAAAAATGAGGTTCACATACTTTTGTAGTTATGTAGTTATTATTAAGGTAAACAAAAAATTACAGTTAACGGGAAAAACTGATATGTACTATAACATGGAGAATTTAAAGGTATTGCTTAGATATACTGTATATCCATCAAAGCACTCCCATTAACAACTGTACAGATTTTGAAGATGGAGGCCTGACCAAACAGCCAATGAGCTCCTTTATGTGGCAAGCCAATCAAGTAAATGTAGTGAGGCTGAGCTATGTCCTAGGAGAGAAAATGAGCTACAGATTACTGGATCTCTCCAAATATAGGTAATCTGACCCTTAAGAGACTGTGTCATAAAGATGGTGCCATGGTTTTCAGTTGAAACTAGAAAAGAGGAATCTAACACTGCCCTTCCCCAAATCATCAGACTGAAAGGTGCCTGGAGTTATTCTACCCCCCGCCCCCTTGTCCAGTTGCCCCACGGTAGAGATCTTTGTGATATTGGTAATCCAGGATATCATGAGCTTACCTCCTATGGGTACCTATAATATCTCCTATCTTGAAAATAAAGCTTTGAAAGAGAGCTCGGATTTGGAAGATATTGTGATTAAACAAGGCAGGTAATATAGTGATTTGGCTGGTAGAATTATATTTGGAGGAAGCCTACCATCAATTGCACGATAATCTCTTATGGGAGATACCACTCATGATTATCATAAGATGTATAATCATATAATTTGGGAAGGGAAAACCCTGAATCTGATTACAGTCAAGTAATACAATTACCTGAAAGTTGAATTTCCACGCACAGCGACCTACTATTTATTACCAAAACTCCATAAAAAAACAGCAGAAACCTCCTGGTAGACCCATTATTTCAGGGAACAGCCTTAGTGAAAAAGCAAGTAGGTTTCTGGATGCTCAATTTAGAGCACACGTCCTTACTCTTCCCTCATATTTTAGGGATAAGGTGGACATATTGAAGAGATTGCAAGATATCCAGCTAAATTCATCTACCTTATTAGCCACATGTGGCGTGGAAAGCCTTTATACCTATATCAAACATTAGGCTGGGTGTCATGTGATTAAATTTTTCTTAAAGATGGAGTCTACAATTAATCATGAATCAATCAGGAATCAATTTTTGATCCGACTTCTGAAATTTGTTCTCAAACATAACTATTTCGTATTTGATGACAGATTCTTCTTGCAGATCTGCTATAGGGACTGCATGCACCCCAACCTACACAACATCTACCTAGGTTGTTGGGAACGTGAATTGGTCTTCCATGAATGAATTAGTAAATTTACAGATTATGTCACTTTATGGGTATATTACATATATGACGTACTCATTGTCTGGGATGGCATAGAAGATAGATATGATTCAGTAAATTTATAAATTCTATCTCAATTTTGTCCTAGATTGTGACAAAAATGGAAACACATTTTTTCTGTGTGTTTCAGTTCTCTTCAATCTATGAAATAAATGAACATTGAATTAATCAATGATGTTCTACATCAAAAAGACACTGAACATTTAATGTAAAATCTGTTTTAGTTCATAACATTATGCATATTTCACTATATTACGTAAGTTTTTATGTAACAGTTATTTCTCCAGCTGCCCTATTTACTTCTGCATGCAGGTTGTGTGAAAACAGAACAGTTTTCAGGTAGGCACCAGTGGTATTAGCATATGGAGCCCAATAAAGAAGAGTGCACTGAACGCTCTTGGTTTCTTTCACATTTGCATAATAAATACATGACTAATGAAACATATACCTAGATTGGTTGTATGTTAATACTGAAGATGACGCCTCACTCTTCCCTCATTATTTTGTATTAGGCACCCTGCACTGCTTGACACAAGATCATGATAACTTTTTTTTTTAAAGATTTTGAACAGCATATTGGACCCCTTGATATCTTTTTTTTTTTTTCTTTATAAAACAGAATACACAGCAAAAAAAAAAAAAACGACAAAAGAAAAAGACAAGACATACATTTACAATACATATTGTGGACTTATACCAAAAATTATAATTTCTGGGAGCTAAGTCCCAGAGATATTAAAACTTAGATCATAACAGAGAAAGATTTTTATTTTGATCCCAAATTTTCCATTTATAACGTTTTATTTTTATAAGACCTTGCTCTTGAAGAGATTTTTTAAGATTTCTGTTTCTATCTACCATATATGTGATTTCACCCCAAGAGGGAAAGGAAGACTGACCCCATCTCCTTGCTATCAACAGTTTAGATGCCATGAATATCTGAAGTAAAAACGCAATTACGTCCAGAGCAAGCTGATTCGAAAAAAATTGAAATAAAACATTTTCTACAGAAAAGGAAATGGTAATGCCCAAAATATTCCTAATATGCCCAAAACAAGTTTCCCAAAATTGTTGAATTATCGGGCAACTCCACCATATATGGGCATGTGAACCCACCAAACCACAGTTCCTCCAACAAAACTTCAGATTATCTTTTTTAGTAATCTGAGCCATTTTTGTTTGGAACATAATACCATTGAGTACTTAATTTAAAGTGTAGCTCTCTGTATGATGTATTTTTAATTATTTGATCTGTGAGAATAAATGAATCGGACCATTCTTCTTCTGACCAAGAGAGATTAAAAGAATGTTGCCAAATTTTAGATTTGTTAAAAGGGCATTTATCCATTTCCTCCCGCAAGATGTTATAACAATTAGATATTAAGTGCTTTCTATCTTCTAGAATCATTAGTTTTTCAAAAGAAGTTAAAGATCTAACTTTAAAACTAGAATAGATTGAATCTCTGAACGCAGCCAGAAGTCTATTATATTCAAGCCAACTTTTATGAGGAAGCCCAAATTTTTCCTTCAAGTCTTCAAAAGAAGCCCAAGAGTTGCCAATATATAAGTCTCTCAAACAACAAATGCCAAATGCTCTCCATCCACCCAAAAATGATAAGTTCAATTCTCTCTCTAATAATAAAATCGGAAGGATAGGGCTAGGAAAAGGCATTAATTGAGATCTCAATTTATGTTTATCCCAAAATTCAAGTATTTCACGAACAATATCAGAACCATCTAAAAAGAGTTCTTTTTTTAACTCCTTCCTAAACATCAACCAGCCTAAAGAATCCTTAACTACTGAACATCTTTCAACCTGAGCCAACCTGCCACTTTCAAACTTTCTATACATTTGACTGCATGTGAAAACATTGTAGCATCATGATAGGTCTGAATCATTGGGTATGCTAGTCCCCCTTTCCTAAATGTTCTGGAAATTATAACTTTCTTTATTCTGTTGTTTTTCCCCTGAAAGATAAATTTGTCTATTATTTGTTGAAAATGTACTATAAAAGTTTTGGATAAAGGTATAGGAATAGATGTAAAGAAGAAGCGACATTTTGGCTGCTGCTATTCTAGCTGTTAAAGTTAAATTCAAAGGTCTCCAAGAGGAAACAATTTTCGTAAGTTTATTTAATAGCTCCTTATAGTTGTTTTTAATTATTAACTGGATAGAATTATAAAATATGATTCCCATATGAGTTATGGTATTAGAATGCCAATTATACTGGTAGATGGATTTCAAGTAATCTTTTTCCGGGCTGGCTAAATTAAGAGCCAAAACCTGTGACTTGGAGATATTAATTTTATAGTTAGAGGCTTTAGAATATTTATCTATTATTACATGCAAAGTTTTCAAAGAGTCAATGGGGTTAGACACAAACACAACCGCATCATCGGCATACAGCATTATTTTATGCTGTATCGCACCAACTGTAATTCCATGAATAGAGGGGTTATCTCTTATAGAAACCCCCATGGGCTCCATTATCAATGCAAAGATTATCGGAGAAAGGGGAAACCCCTGTCTCGTTCCATTAGTAACTGCAAATCTCTGCGTTTTAAACCCATTTCCAATGACCGAAGCGGATGGGGAAGAGTATAATGCTCCAATGAACTTAGACCCAAAAGAGCCAAGGCCATATTTCTGGAGTACACACCTGATAAAATCCCATCAGACCCGGTCAAAGGCCTTCTCTGCGTCCATTGATAGAAACACTGTTGGGAGAAGTTTGTGTTTAGAATATGAAATCAAATCCAACATGCGTCTGGTGTTGTCAGAGCCCAAACGTCCCCGTACAAATCCAGTTTGATCTATTGATACAAGTTTGTGAATAACCTCACTCAATCTATCCGCCAGCATTTTAGCAGAAATGTTTACATCAACGTTCAAAAGTGAAATGGGGCGGAAGTCTTTACATTCCAATATACCTGTGTCTTTTTTTGGTATAGTGATAATCAGAGCCTCTGACATTTCTGAAGGAATATGTCCCTTTCTTTTAATCTCATTGAAAAGATTTTTTAAATGGGGGACTAGGGTTGTTACCAAAGACCTATAGTAATGATTTCCAAAACCATCTGGGCCTGGGGCCGTACCCAACTTCAATTTAGAAATAACGTCACAAATCTCTTTTTCAGAAAAATCATTATTTAGTGATAAAACCTCCTCTGGTGAAACTTGCGGCAAATCTATTTCATTCAAAAAATGTTGAATGACCTCCAGAGATGGCTTCTGAAAAGAAGGATCCAATTCCAAATTATATAACCTAGAATAATACTGTTCAAATGCTTCTGCTATCTGGACTGGGTTATTAAGATAGGTTCCATTGTGATAAATATAATCAACCCTTTTTTTAGTAGCATGAGATCTAAGTTTATTTGCTAAGATTTTACTTGGTTTACTCCCATAATGGTAATTTTTTTGTTGTAAAAGCCATATAGACTTATCAATTCTCATCTGATTAATGTATTTAATCTGTAATTGGATTTTTTTAATCAACATCGAGTCAGAAGCATTAGGATTAATTTTATTTCTTAGTTCCAGATTATATAATTGGATATATAATTCTCTCAAAGGAGTTCCTCTTTCTCTTTTCCTTTGACTTTGCAATTTAATCAGGATCCCTCTTATAAAAGCCTTATGTGTGTTCCAAAGTGTAATGTTAGATTCTACTGAAGCCGAGTTTACTTGATAAAAGAAATCAATTTCTTTTTTAAGATAATCCCGACTTGTCTCTGAATCAATGAGTGAGGAATCAAGTCTCCAAGATTTGGAGTTAATGGAAGAATTTTTCGAAAACAATTCCAAGTTAACTAGAGCATGATCCGACCACACTCTTGGTCCAATATCAACTCTCAAAGTTCTTTTAAGTGTATTGATATCAACAAAAAAATAATCTAACCTAGAATATGTATGATGTCTTGGAGAAAAACAAATTAAATCCTTTTCATTGGTGTGCAGTACTCTCCAAACATCAATTAAATGATATTTTGTCATCAGAGAAATAAACTGTTTTGACAATCTTATAACTGATGAGTCTGGAGGTGAACGATTTTCAGATTTTCTATCTTTAGTTGGGTCTGAGAGCATATTGAAGTCTCCACAAACGATAAGAGATCCCTGTATCAGTTTATTAAACTTTTTTAAGATTTTACTAAGAAATTTAATTTGGGATCTATTCGGCACGTATACATTCAATATTGAGTATTTTTGGTGGTTAATTGTGCCTATCCATATTATATAACGACCCTCCTGATCTATTTCCACAAATTCCTCTGTGACCATAAGTTTGTTACTAAAAAAAATTGAGGTACCCCTTGCCTTTTTCTTATACATTGAATTGTATGCGACTTTATAATGTGTATTAAAAAATGTAATTGGAGCTCCCTGCCAATGAGTCTCCTGCAAGCAGATTATATCTGCTTTTTGCTGCAGAAATCTCTTTAGAAAAAAAATGCGTTTAGCTGGATGATTCAGTCCCTGAACGTTTTGCGTTACTATCTTTAATGACATGCTGTTAGTATCACAGTAGAAATGATGTTCAGTCCCCGTTCCCCTGGAATAAATTTAATTCCAGTCCACAAATACAAATATACACCAATACATAAACCAAACATAAAACATTCATCCCTCCTCAACTCATTGAGGCATATCGGGAGGCAGTCCTCCTTGAAGAGGAAGAGTCCCTCCTGTGATGCAACAATGTCAGATAAATACATCTGAAAGCCTTAGCCGAAGCTCTATTTTACCCTCTATCTGTTTTTTACTACTATCTTGGGTGTCCAAGCTTTAAATCCTACTCTAGATGTTATTATTCCCTTTAATTGGAGAGAATTTCAAACAGAACTCTCCCTTTAAATTCCCTACTCCAGTTGTGAACCCCTTCCCTTATAGCAATCAACTACTGAATTGTATTTTGCTCACTAATTTATAAAAGTACATTTTCTTAGTGTCATTATTAAATACTAATATGTTTTTACCCATTATCTAGGTTAGTGTTTTCTTTATTGTTTCCCCCGTGTTAATAATAAAAAAAAGTGAAAATATATATTCACATCTAAAAAATTACCCAACAGCTAGTGAGTTTATATTTTACTCTTTAAATTTCCCGTAGTAAAACAGTAATTTAAAAATATTAATCAAAACATGGTGTATTTTCCCCATTATCTAAATTCATTAAAGTGTACCATCTGTATGTTACTTCTAAATTAGCAGCAAAAAAATACCATTCATTTTTTTTTCCTTTTTTTTTTTTTCCTTTTTTCTATCAAAATAATACATATACACTACTCTTTACACATTTTTTTTGATTGAAGACAATCTAATATTTATATTCCAATACATATTTAAATAACCGCTGTGAACCAACCTATAATTACTGACTTTTATTTAATTTTGTCAGGAAATTCTCCCCTTCCAAAGTGTCATTAATAATGTATCTGTGATTCTCATACCAAAAAATACATTTTGGGGGATTTCCCCATCTATAGGAAATCTGTTTGTCTCTCAAAAATGTAGTCACAAATTGAAGTTTCTTACGTTGAAATAAAATTTCTCCTGTCAAATCTGGGAATATTTTAAGATTTTCATATGGACTCTCAAAACATTTTTTATTAAATGAAGCTTTTGGTATTGCTTCTCTATAGGACATATGATGTAGTTTTACAATTACATCCCTAGTAATTTCTTTGCCCATGTTAGGTGGGGGAGGAATTCGGTATAATCTCTCTATAGGCTTCTCGCTCTGGCGCTCCACTAAGCTTAACAGAAAGGCTTCCACAAATTGATGGTGGTCTTTAAAGGTAACAGACTCTGATATACCACGGATTCTAATATTATAACGTTTTTCAGCTTCCGCTAATCTGAGATTTTGGCTCTTTAGCGTCTGGATCTCCTCTTTAAGTCCCGTTATCTCTCTCTTTAATTCATCATTATCCTTCAAAATAACCTCTTGAATCTGTTCTACATTTTCTGTTCTATCTGTTAATGTGTTTATATTCTTAGCATTATTTTTAATTTCGCCTATCAATTCTTCCCTGATGGATATCTGAAACTCCATTAAAAGAGCTGTCATAGTTTTCTTTAACGCTGAAGCTGTTAGAGGTTCTTCAGGAGTGGTCTCACTCACAGATTCATCTCCTATAATAACCTCGGCTTCTATAGGAGTTTCAGAAAAGTCTAACGTGGACTGCGAGAGTGAATATGATTCTCTCTTGTACTGTCTATTCTCTTTATCTACAGGAGAGAGAAAATTAGCTATAGCTTTTGAGCTATTGTTTTGTAATGTTTTTTTTAGAGCCTTTACCCCTAGGGGCTTGTTGTTCTTTAGACCTTTGCATAGATACCACAGGGCTATATCAAAAACCAAAGGAAAGAGAGAAGAGAAATGGGAGAATAGGAGTGTATAAAAAATTGTATACAGATAGTCCACTTTGTAACTTGCTCTTCTTTGCTGAACAGTTTTAAATACGAAACGGCATATATAATATATCTTGCCTGCAGAGTAGCTTTTCTCCCATCAAGTTCCCCCCAGCCTCATGAGACCGATGGGAAATGTCACAATAGGTGTAACTTGGACAATGTTGGATAATAAGACCCAATGGGCCTATTTATATGGGCTAAAAAATTCCCATCTTATTCTTCAAAGCCCATCATATGGGGGACACTTCACAGCAGCTTTCTTATTTTCCTCCACTTCTATCATTCAAATTGGCCCTCACATGCGGGTGTTATATTCTGGGAGTAATTGCAGCAGAAGCAATACAAACATGCACTCACCCTCTGCAACGTCAGACTTTCATAGCAACAGGGCGTTGGCAGCGTTACCTGCTGCGGGATAGATTAACCTGAAGCCAGTCCCCACAATGTTAATAAGGGAGTAAACCCCCTCTCAGCGGCAAATGCTCACCAGCCCCCGGTGCCCAGTAGAATACATCAGCACGGCACACTGGCTTCCCTCACCTGGGGCATAACACAAGCTCACGTTCACCTTATGGTTTGAGGTCTCCTTTAACTGGCTCCTCTCACGAACCACCCCGGATATTCTCCTCACAGGCTCAGTCAGTTTCCACCAGCACTTTAGGCCGCTATGCCCCAGTAGTGTGGTTCAGATATCCATAAACTTTGTTTTGGACCCGGCCTCAGGCGGTCAGCCTCAAAGAGTTGTTGCGTCGGGGTTCAGGCCTATTAGGCCGTTGTATAGCATATTTGAGATACACAGCTTGGACAGCCTTAACGACACTCTAGCAGAGCTTCGGCGATGTTTGCCCGGCTAGTCCCACATACAGACTAACCCCTTCCTGGGCGTGGCCCCACAATGCCGCATTTCCACCAGTAGGGGGACCCCTTGATATCTATCATTCTAGTGATGTTGTATGATAGAAATAAATCATATGAGAACATTTTGGGAATGTTATGTCTATAAATTCACTTTCTGACCCCCATAAAATCTAATAGGGAGTCAGCATTTCTAGAAATGTTATGGAAGTCCTGGTTGCCTCCCAACAGTTGCAATCAATTTTTAATTTTCAATTGTTCTTTTTTTTTTTTACAGGATAGGAATGTTATTTAGCTTCATTAGTTTGGTTTAGTTATATTTGAATCCTATTGGTGTATGCTGATTAATGAATTTGTATACCAACACTTTAAGACATTGCTGATTTGTTTGTAATTGCTAAGCTTTTCAATTTTATGCATTTGAGATTCTGCTATAATAATTATTTAATAGTAGCTCAACCAAATGGTGCCATATACTGATCTGCAGCAATATTTTTGTACCTATGGTTAATATAGAGAACAAAACAATTATTGTCATCTTCAGGGATTTCCAACCTTATATTGCATTCACTAGGCAACTATTGCAGGAACCAAGGTTACAAGGAGGGTGACGGAACCCAGTGGGAGTTTCAGAAGGTTAAATGAAATCACTATTATGTTGAGCATACCATACAGACAAATACTGATACCCTGCTGTGTCAAAGCCAGCTTATGTTCTATATAATGACTGTATTTTGTAGATTTAAAAAAAAAAAGTCTTTTTTTTTTTTAAAGGAACATTAAAATTCAAAATGTTCTATCTTATCTATGTTTTTTTAAGTATTATGTATAGTGTCACAGAGTAGGGTATGCCTTAATGTAGCTCTGCTATGAAATTGTAAAAAATATTTAGTAACAACTTTGTATTATAAGTCACTACAGTTCAAACCTTTGCTTGCAGGAATCAGAAAAATATACAAATAATTTTGTCTTGCTGCACTTACAATCTAAATACCCTATTTCTGCTCTTATGGAATTAATGCCTGAGAGCACTATGCTAATCCAGTGGTGTAACTGAGGTATAGCAGTAAATCGGCTACAGGAGCTTGTTTTTTTCCTACATTACACTCTTCTTCCAATCTTCAGTGCACCCACATTATGGCACTCAGCTCACCTTGTCTGCGAGTTTTCAGTGTACAAAGTACCCAAACCAAGCTTTATGGATGAAAAACAGCCCCAGGAGCCAGTAGAGTCTTGCAAGGTCATTTCCTAGGGATTCCCTCCATTGAAATACCTACTGGAGAAAATCCCCAGGTATCTTTCTGTATCACCCCATTGCACCTAAACTGATAATTCTTGCAAGGTGGGTCCTTAAAGAAACCCCTTGTACCTAAAATTAACCCCCCATGCTGCAAGGGGACCTGATTACGACCACTCTGGCACCTAAAATTAACCCCATGCATTGAAGATCACTCAATCTGAGCAATCTGATTAGTCCAAAATATTCAAAAAAGATAGTGAGCAGGGTGACATCCAAATAATCCATTCTGATTGGCTGTAATATGATTGATAATAAGAATGCTCAAAAATCCTATTTAATCCACAGCAACCACCATTTTCAGTGGGAGTGCTCCTCCTAAGAGAAGCTCCGTAAGTTCAGTTAATTTTTTGTTTTAAAGTGGCAGGTTTCTTTTGAAGGGCTCTTTCCTAGTTCATTGATTATTGCTGGATGATCATTTGTGGTAGGTCTTATTAATTCATCTTTTTTTAACAGTTTTGTTTTTCTCTTCTTATAACTTTTTTATTATTTTATTTGTCATTTTTTATTTAATTATTATTTTTTTACTATTTTTTGTAATTTTATTTTTTATCATTTAGATTTTTTATTTTTATTATTTTAGAGGGAGTGTAATTTAGCTTTTTTTTGTTATAATTTAGGGGTGGTCTATTTTTAGTTAATTGGTTTATTTTTTTATTGAATTAATACATTTTCAGTTTAATTAATTATGTTAATTTATATTTAATTATTTATTTTTAGTTTATTTATTTGATTAGGTTCATTTATTATTAATTCATTAGGTTTATTTATATCTAATTAGTTATGTTTTAATTTAATAATCAGCTAGGTTTAATTTATTTAATAATTATATAGGTTTAATTTTTTAATAATTAAACAGGATTAATTTTTGTAATTAAATTGTTTATATTAATATTTAGTTAGGTTTAATTACTTTTAGTTATTAATTAGGTTTTATTATTTGAGAAATTAATTGGAATTTTTCATTTTACTTTATATTTTACTTATTGTGGGGGTTAATTTTATTAGGTTAGTGTAGTTTTTTTTTTCTTTTTTTGTAACAAAGTGTAATGAGGGTACCGGTACACCCAAATGGTACTTAATGTTACAAGGTTTGTATGGGCTCCCATAGTATGTTAGGAATTAATAGTTGTTCCATGGGGGTCTGTATAGTTCTCTAGCATAGTTTCATGACGACATTCGTAATTGCTATATAGGGGATTAGGATAGGCCCCCAAGTTTCCTTGTATGCTTACACAGACATAGATTTTATTTTAGTTTTGATTATTGCGCTGACTCCTTTTTCCTCTAAATTTCACCACCTCATACAACATTCATAATTCACTAAATCCAATGTGGATTTGGTTGGCTTATAAAGCCTTTATGGGAGCACTCAGAAGAGGACTATGGACCAGAGGACTAGAGAAATGACACAACAATTGAATGTCCTAGAAACAGATAGTTAACTCCCCTCTCAGGATACAGTGGAAACTGGTCAGTATTGGGCAAAAACTATGTACTAGCTTATTACATAAATCTGAGGAACAAATATAACGGACTGGTATAATAATTAGTATAATCAGAGAAATGATTTCGCAAGTAAACTGAATAAGGTTTCTAGATAAACTAGGCCTATCATGCACCATTCCTTTGTATAACTAAACAATTAAAATGGGCAAAAAGTTTTTAGAAAGCATACAAATAAACACAACCTTTACATTTGCAACATTTATTTGCAGTTATTCTTTACTCCTTGCTTCCATTTAGTTGTCTTACCTGCTGCTATATGTTACTTTCTCAGGAATGTGTGCTTGTAAACTAATGATCTTTTAATGATTGCTAATGAGAGCACTGGCAAACATAGATACAACATCACTGTGCAGGCAAACAAAAGTTTCTGTACATTCAAAGTCTCCTTCCACCTCAAGATCTACTGAAAGCAAAATGGCATATTGCACAGCAGCATAATCACATATATAAAGCAAACATAATAGAGGCTATATTACATTCTCTATTCTAAATCATTCACTATTTTAAAGTGTAGTTCATTAAATTAGACCATTTTAAAAAGCAATGTGTTCCTAGCTGTGATGACACTATGAGCAGTGCCTTGCAGAAGTATTCAACCCCCCCCCCCCCCTTGACTTTTTACGTATTTTGTTACATTACAGCCTTAAATTCAATGTTTAGTTAATCTGAATTCTATGTGATGGATCATAACACAATAGTCTAAGTTGGTGAAGTGAAATGAGAAAAATATATACATTAAACTATGTTTTAGAAATAGAAAATTGGCATGTGTGTATGTATTCACCCCCTTTGTTATGAAGCCCATAAAAAGCTCTGGTGCAACCAATTACCTTCAGAAGTCACATAATTAGTGAAATGATGTCCACCTGTGTGCAGTATAAGTGTCACATGATCTGTCGTTACATATACAAACCTTTATTGAAAGGCCTTAGAGGCTGCACACCTAAGCAAACACTGCCATGGAGACCAAGGAACTCTCCAAACAAGTAAAGGACAATGTTGTTGAGAAGTACAAGTCAGGGTTAGGTTATAAAAAAATATCCAAATCTTTGATCCCCAGGAACACCATCAAATCTATCATAACTAAATGGAAAGAAAATGGCACAACAGCAAACCTGACAAGAGACATCCACCATCCAAAACTCATGGACCAGTCAAGGAGGACATTAATCAGAGAGGCAGCACAGAGACCTAAGGTAACCCTGGAGGAGATGCATAGATCCACTGTAGAGACTGGAGTATCTGTACATAGGACGGCAAAAAGCTGTATGCTCCATAGAGTTGGGCTTTATGGCAGAGTGGCCAGATGACTAGGACACTGGTCAGAGTTGAGGGAAAGATGTATGATGCTAAATACAGGGATATTCTTGAGCAAAACCTGTACCACTCTGTGTGTGATTTGAGGCTAGGATGGAGGTTCACCTTCCAGCAGGACAATGACCCCCAAACACACTGCTAAAGCAACACTTGAGTGGTTTAAGGGAAAACATGTAAATGTGTTGGAATGGCCTTGTCAAAGCCCAAACCTTAATTCAATAGAAAATCTGTGGTCAGAATTAAAGATTGCTGTTCACAAGCACAAACCATCCAACTTGAAGGAGCTGGAGCATTTTTCAAGGAGGAATGGGCAAAAATCCCAGTGGTAAGATGTGGCAAGCTCATAGAGACTTATCCGAAGCAACTTGGAGCTGTGATTGCCGCCAAAGATGGCTCTACAAAGTATTGACTTTAGGGGGGTGAATAGTTATGCACATTTACTTTTTCAGTTATTTTGTCTTATTTGTTGTTTACTTCACAATAAAAAAAAACAAAAAAAAAACATCTTCAAAATTGTGGGCATGTTCTGTAAATTAAATGATGCGAATCCTCAAACAATCCATGTTAGTTCCAGGTTGTGAGGCAACAAAACACAAAAAATGCCAAGGGGGGTGAAGAGTTTTGCAAGGCACTGTAGTTGTAACAGAATGAAAATAAAGGTAAAGATTATCTCCCTGTTTCCATCAAGAACAGAAATTTTAATATACTTACTACTAAGATTCTGACAGTAAAGCTACATTTTTTCATAGAAAATGTAATCAATACAGTCCAATTGGTGTTTATAACTGTTTGAGAAGTTCCAGTGTTCAGAGGGTGTTGTATCTCAACTTTGAAAAAGATGTTGATTCTTTAAACTGTCCTTCCTTACTAAATGATCCATCCACTGCAAAATTCCAGTTTTTTTAAGTTCAAACATGCTTGGTTGGCATACATATAGATTATTAGACCTTTTCCCCTTTGAAGTGGAATTTTTGGCATGGCATATGCAGGGTATTCAGCATATTCTAGATCACCAATTATATCTAAGTAAATTTTAGGGTCAAATAAGCATGCTTGATATAAGCATAAGACTATCATGGATCTTAATTAAGCCAATCATTTCCATTGAAAGTTTTTTCCTTTTATCTACTACACTTTCTGTAAAGTATAATTCCAAAATATGTATTATTATTATAGTTCATTTTAACGCGCCAACATATTCCGTAGCGCTGTACATAAATTAAGTTCAGACAATGATAAATACAAATTAACATATATCAAAGCAAGGAGGGCACTGTCTTTGGGAATTCACCATGGACATTGGATTCCTAGCTCAAAGTACTTAGGATAGAAAGTAGCAGACTTAGGCCCTCATTCAATTGCAATTTGGCCAATTGAATAGGCATCTAAATAAGCACATAACATATTTTTTTTAAATAAGGTTTTAGTTAGTAAACATCTATCCAAAAGCAAGGTTTTCACTAACTAAAAACTTCTTTTAAAAAAATATGCTATGTGCTTATTTAGAGCCCTATTCAATTGGCGAAATCGCAATTGAATGAGGGCCTAACAATCTAAGGTATAATAAATGGTAAAAGAGGGAGAGAGAGGTGCTAAGCATGTTAGGGTGGAAGGTGATACTCTTCTTTAAAGAGATGCGTTTTAAGTGAGGTTTTAAATGTTTTGAAGCAAGAAGATAATCTGGTGGAGCGAGCCAAGGCGTTCCAGAGACTAGAGGCAGCACGAGAAAAGTCCTGGAGGTGGGAGTGAGAGGAGGTGACAAGAGTTGTAGAAAGAAGAAGGTCATTAGCAGAACGAAGAGGGCGGGAGGGGTAGTATTTGGAGATGAGAGCAGAGATGTAAAGGGGAGAGTTATTGATAAGGGCTTTGTAAGTTAGGGTCCTTAAGGCAAAGAGTATTCCCCTTATCTCACAATAAATATTATTGGGTACTCAAACAACTGATAAGCAAGTGATTACATTTATCAGTAGAAAGAGAAACTTCCAATAGAACCCGTCTGCCTTTCTGTGTATCACCAGTATATATATATATATATATATATATATATATATATATATATATAATAAATACCACAATTCCTATTCATCCCAAATTATCTTTAAAAAGAGCATAATTAAGTCACTATTCTATGTACATGACATTATTGTATGCTGGATGTTTCACGATTACTGAAAGAATTTTATTGTGCAGAAAGACTTTCAACCCTAACATAAGTGGCAGTGGTGGGGCCCCCCACTTGCTCGCTATAAGTGAAAGAGAATAACTAATCCCTCATACAGAACTAGACCTTCTCTAAGAGAAGAAAACACCTATTAGTAAGTGGAGGTAGTTGAGGATTGCCACAAATCCCCTGTACCTCAAAAAATACAAACTAACCTACTCTATGTAATAAAAACTAACAGTAAATTATGGGGCAACATCAGTATATATTGCAGCGATTATGTATAAATACATTTCATTTAAAAAGTGTCAATATGCATTACACTTAGCTCAAAGTATGTAGATACACTTGGGTACACTCAAGGTAAGCCTCCAGTCTTTGTGGGCTATTAAGATAAGTCCAGTGCTGTTTGTGTATCCATAGTTGCAGCATGGACTTCACTTCCTGGATTCTTTTTTTTTTTTTCTTTTTTTTTTTTGGATTGAATATACAGAACATTGCTAACTCGCATAAAGGTGTACATTACATCATTGTTTTCACTCCATTCACATAGGAGTCCGAGCGGTAATAGGAAAAAAAAAATACAATTTGTTCAACTTGTAACAAACCATCGATCAATGTTAAAGCAGAATTAGGTGTAACCAGATTTAACATATATAAAATATGTCTTGTTGCTTTTTTTTTTTTTTTTTTCCTCACCTTTGGATCATGTTTAGGAGTGCCATTATTGTGGAGATTACCGCGTGTTATGTTTATTCTCTCCAGTCTTCATTCAAACACTAAACTTCTCGCTGACACACTTCATTCATTCTAGCCGGGGTGGAGGGAGGAAGCAAAGAGAGTCAGGAAGGAGTTGAGCCCAGGGGGGGGGGGGAAATCTGATGAACAAGTGAGACTACAACGTTGGGGATTTAGTTAAAGTAGTATCCCAAATGGTCCATTTAGAGGGGTCTATTTTTATCCGTAATTCGGAGTTAAAGTCTCTTTCCAACTCCCGATTCCTGACTACCATGGTCAAAATTTCGGATAGTTTAGGGAGAGATGTTTTCTTCCAATTTCTAGCAATAGCAGTTTTAACAACTATAAAGATTTGGGTCATAAACCCTATATTTTTAGTTGACATTTTAGCAGGAAACAAATTGAACAGTGCTATTTGTGGAACGGCTGTGATATTCGTTTTCAATATTTTGGATACATATTCAAAACAGTCCTCCCAAAGTGAGAGAGAAATAGGGCAGTTCCACCATATGTGATACATGTCAGCTGGATTTCCACAGTTCCTCCAGCAAAGTTTGGTTACTGGGTTGAAAGATATAGAGTGTATTTTAACAGGGACCCAGTACCATCTATTTAAAATTTTAAATTGAGTTTCTCTTTGGTTTACATTTTTCACAAACCTGTTTAGAGATATCAGGGCCTGTAGCCATAACTCTTTTGACAACCGAATATGCATGTCTTTTGCCCAAATTTCCATCGGATTAGTTATGTCTCCCTGAGTTTGGATGTGGATAATTTCATTGCATTTTGATATCAAATGTTTGAAGTTTTGAGACTCTATCAAAGTGGTCAAGTTGTTTGAGCTAGTTGAGTTGTTAACCTTGGTTCTTTGATTCAGAATTTGTGATAATTTATATAAAGTGAACCATATTTTATTTGAGATGTTGTATTTCTTTTTTAACATGTCATAGTCTAGTGTTTTTCCATTGTGTTTATCTACAATGTGGCCCAATAAGTATATCCCCTTCTGTTTCCACTCTGGTTCCAGAAGGATTTGATTTAGAGATGTTATAGTTGTCAAAGGGGTGAGGTCATTATAGCTCTCTAAGAGTTTGAGTTTCTTATTCATTTTTATCCAATCCTTTACCATGTCGATTAAAATAGTAGCGTTAGGGTTGATATGGGGGATAGCTAATTTTGGAAAGTAGAAAAGGGCATTAAGATCGATGGAGGTTAGCATATCACTCAGTTCTTGGTTTGCAGAGTGGCCCGCTGAAGATTGGGTCCATTTTATGTATTGCGCTAATTTGATTGCTTCCTGGTAATGAGAAATCATAGGGTACGCTATTCCTCCTTTATTAAATTTTCTACACATTATTTCTCGTTTCACTCTTATCTGGCCCTTCTTGTTAATATATCTGTCTATCAGCTTCTGGAATTTGCTCAGCCAATGACTATTAATTGGGAAAGGGAATGATCTTAACACATAGTTGATTTTGGGTAAAAGAGACGTTTTTACAGAAGCGATTCTGCCAGAGAAGGAGATAGAGTTTCTCGGCCAGTTCTCTATAAGGGTCCTTAGATGTTTTGTATAAATTATTCAAGTTTGAGTCTAGCATAATTTTAAAGTCCAAATTGAACTTAATACCTAAGTGTGTAAATCCTTTAGTATGGGCCTAAATTATATTTGTCCAGGAGGTATTCATTGTCTTTTCTAGCCATGTTAATACTCAAGGCTTCTGATTTTCCTATATTTAATTTATAGTTCGATACTTTGCTATAGTTAGCGATTATTTCCATTAAGACTTTCATAGATTTAAGTGGGTGCTCCATATAAACCACTACGTCATCGGCAAAGAGGGAGATTTTATATTCATTTTTGCCTACTTTAATCCCTTTAAAATTTGAAGAATTTCTTATTGCTATTGCCAAGGGTTCTAAAATCAAGGCAAATAAAATGGGAGACAACGGACACCCTTGGCGGGTGCCGTTTGATATCCCAAAGTAGTCCGACTGCACCCCCTTGCCCAATACAGATGCCGAGGGGGCATTGTATAAGGCCGCTATAGCCTTCGAAGCAAAGGCTTCAAACCCATATCTAAGAAGGGTCTGCATCATGAAGTCCCACCCTACCCTATCAAATGCTTTTTCGGCATCCATTGATAGGAATAGAGTGGGGGTGCCTTTGTTCTTCGCTAAGTTGATTAGGTGAATCATTTTATGTAAATTGTCGGAACCTTGCCTCTCTGCGACAAAACCTGTTTGATCCGAGTTTATTAGTTTTTTGGAAATTTCTGTAAGTCTTAAGGCCAAAATTTTCGCGTATATTTTGGTGTCTATGTTCATAAGCGAGATTGGTCTAAAATCTTTACAGGTATGTGCTTCCAAGTTTTGTTTTGGGATAGTTATAATATTTGCTCTAAGCATCTCTGGGGGAAACTTTCCTATTTTTTTGATTTCGTTAAATGATAATAATATGATTGGCATTAAGCCGTCCATAAATTTTTTATAGAATGCTGTAGAAAAGCCATCTGGGCCTGGGGCTGTATAATTCTTTAAGTTCTTGATGACTCGTCTAATTTCTACCTCTGTTAGTGAACTGTTTAGTGCCTCCTTAACTGCTTCTGATATAACTGGAAAATGAATTAGGTCTAAATATGACGTTATTTCTTTTGAATTGGGCTTTATAAAATTATCTCCCGGACTTAAGTTATACAGAGATTGATAAAATTTGGCAAATGAGTCAGTGATTTCTTTGGGCTTAAAGATTTTTTTACCCTGACATTCTAAATAGAGGATTTTTTGATTTTGGTGATATCGTTTTTTGATCTTATTAGCAAGGTCTCTCCCTATTCGATTGTCAAAATGAAAAGATCTCTGTTGTAAACGCCACAAGCAGTTATCTGACCGTTTTTGGTTTATTTTATTAATTTCCTTTCTTATTGAATTTATCTCATGAATTAAAGTGTAATTTATTTATTTTTTATTGACTTGTTCTAGTCCGTACAGCTTTACATATAATGATCTTAAAGATAGTCCTCTCTGTTTAACCCAGATACTTTTAATCTTAATAAGAATGCCTCTTATATATGCTTTCAGAGCATTCCAGATTATTATGTCCGAGGATACTGAGCCCATATTGGTATCTAGAAAAGATTTGATTTCCTCGCTAAGAGTGTCTAGACTAACCTCGTCTTCCAAGATTTTATCATCTATTCTCCAGGTCCTTCCAAAGTGAGCAGTTCTTGTTTCCTGTAATTGGAGGGAAATTGGAGCATGGTCTGAGATGGTTATTAAACCAATTTTTGCTGATTTGATTATATTTAACAGAGACTCGCTTACCAAAATATTGTCAATTCTTGAGTACATCTTATGCGAGCCAGAGTAGTATGTATAGTCTCGCTCAGTTGTGTTTAGAAGGCGCCATGTATCATACAAATGGTATCTCGCCAACAATTTGGAAAAATCATAAGATGTTTTTTCTATGTGTTTATAATTTTTTGGTAATTTTTTATAGTTTCTGTCTATCTGGGGGTCCGGAGTCATATTGAATTCTCCTCCCACAATAAGACCTCCTTTAGCTATCTTGTTCAATTTTTAAGTACGCCGTTGAGAAAGGAGTTTTGTTTACAATTGGGGGCGTATACATTTACTATTGATAGTTGTTGACTATTTATCTTCCCTACCCAGATAATGTATCTCCCATTGTCATCAGCGACCACTAGTTCTTCTTCTAGACTTAGATTTTTGTTGAACATCATTACCACTCCTCCCGAGTTTTTTTTTGGCATGCGTTTAATACATGGGGATATTTATAATTTTGCTAACTGTGGGATGTAATTTTTATCCCAATGGGATTCTTGAATTAACACAATGTCCGGGTTGGTTTTGTTCAACATTCTAGTAATGGAGGCTCTTTTGAATGGAGAGTTTAAGCCCCTAACGTTATAGCTCACTATTTTCAACCCCCTGGAGCCCATCCCCTCACCGAGACCCCCCCCGCCTCCCTCTCCCCACACCTACCGGCTACAGTCGTCCTTCCAAACTTACTCCATCCATTCCTAAGACCTATTCGTACCATTCCTTCCATTCAGGCGTCACCCCTTAAAGATAGGATGAACTTCAGTCACACACAGTGGGCGTACGCAGTGTAAGATGTGTCCAGTCCTCTATGGAGGTTGTTCCCACGCCTTTAAATCTTATTGTGTCTAAGTGCCTCACTTAGTATCTTTTCTCTTTCTTCCCCTTTCCATTTTTATTCTTACCTTCCCTTTTCCTTCTCTGTTTTCTTCTCCTTAACTTTACAATTCCCTTCATTGTCTTTTCCTTCTACCCCTTCCTTCTTAGCTTTTATTCAGTTATGGCGCTGTCAACTGCAGATAGTCTATTTATAAGCAGTTTGGGATTTTCGTATTTCCCAGCCTTTACTTGTTAAATTAGGTTAGATATCTATTAATCGGCTTTTCTCTATATGTCTTACTGTTACTATGCCTGTTAACGTGTATTCTTTTATATAGAGTCGTGTATATCTTATGCTCTTTGTCCAGTGTTGTATTATGTTGCTACTTTACCCTCTCAAAAGAGAGAATATAGTAGTTGGCACAGTTTAGGTCTAGCAGCGTTTTAAAGTGCAATATTTCAAAGTGCTGTGTTTGTGTTCAAAAGGAGGGTAGGTATGGTTGTTAAAAGGCGGCTAATATTGCATAACCTCTTGTTGTTTAACTAAAGTGACTATATATCAATCAACTTTGCACGATCTAACTTTCTTGTGCAACACAGTATTAAGGTGCATTCTTTTAATAAAGTGCTGTGCGTGTCTAAAAATAAATTATAACTTGTTTTAAACCCATTTGTTACCTACATTCTTTCCCTAAAGAACAAAATACAATAATTAACACATAATTACTATTACTATGCTTGTTAACATGTATTCTTTTGTATAGATTCGTGTATATCTTATACTCTTTATCCAGTGTTATATTATGTTGCTACTTTACCTTCTCAGAAGAGAGAGTGTAATTGTTGGCGCAGTTTTAGATCTAGCAGCATTTTAAAGAGCAATGTTTCAAAGTGCTGTGTTTGTGTTCAAAAAGAGGGTAGGTATAGTTGTTAAAAGGCAACTAATATTGCATAGCCTCTTGTTGTTTAAATAAAGTGACTATATACCAATCAACTTTGCACAATCTATCTTTCTTGTGCAAGACAGTATTAAGGTGCATTCTTTTACTAAAGTGCTGTACGTGTCTAATAATAAATTATAACTTGTTTTAAACCCGTTTGTTCCCTACATTCTTTCCCTAAATAACAAAATAAAATAATTAACACATGTTTAAAGTGCCATCCTTTCAAAGTGCTGTGCAAGGTTTAAAAGTGAGGGACTTTCTTTTCTCACAAGGGAGAAAGAATTAGTAAACAATATTTTAAAGTGCAAACCTTTCCAGGTATTGTGCCTGTGATGGAAAAGTATATATAAGCATTTTGAAATATAACAATTTGTGTGGTTTAAAACTACTGTTTCCCCTATGACTTCTAGACAGCGTAAGCAATCACAGAGAAACAAGTAACAATGAATAAGACAAAATCACATGAAAGAGGTAATGAAGAGACTTTTTCCTATTGCAAGAATCCACCAGGTGTCCACCAAAATTAGGGATATCCATTCACCAACCCCATTTACTAATAATATCTTCACCGTCTTTCGGTGAGTTAGCTTTGACCCATCTGTTCTCTCTAAGTATTAAGAGACCTATAGGGAATACCCATTTATATGGGATTTCTTTGTCCCTCAATTTCTGTGTAATCGGAAGAAACAATTTTCTTTTATTTCTTGTAGAGGAAGAGATATCTGAAAATATTTTGATGTGCGAATATGGCGGGTCGTAGCATGTTTTCCCATAACTAGCTCTAATTATTTGATTTTTTAGTGGCAGATGGTGAATTCTTACCAATATGTCTCTAGGAGAATCTGCATCAATATTTTTGGGTTTAGGAATCCTATGCACCGCATCAAATTTAAATTTAGTGTCCACTGAGTCCGGAACTAAGTAGGCAAAAAAATTAGTAAGATATTGATCCAATTGATCTTTGGAGACTTTTTCATCAATGCCTCGTATTTTCAGATTGTTCATTCTAGATCGATCTTCAAATGAGTCCATCTTGTTTTCCAAAGTTTTTATTTTAGCATCCATAATTTTAATCGTTTCTTTGGAAATGAGTAGTTCTTTTTTGATTAGTTCACACGTATTTTCTAATTCTGTTATTTTTACAGTGTTTTCTTGAGTTAACTTTAAATTTAGTATGATTTGATTTTTAAATTCGTCAAGAAATTTATTTTGAAATGTCTCTAGAATTTTTTCCAGTTTGCCCACAGTCAAAATTTCCTCTTCTAAATTTGCTGTGTTTGTGTCCGGCAAAGTCTCACTCATATTTCCTCCAGTAGCCTCTATTGATTTGTCACTTATTGGGGAAGCCAATAAGGACACCTCCGTAGTTTTAGATGCCATTTTTGGCGAAAAATATAATTTAGATTTCGGCGGTGATCTAGCTTTATCTTTGTTTTTGTTTTTAGGAGGCATATTGTTCTTTATTTCAAGATTCCAATCATTTATATGGTTCAAAATAGATAAGATAGTATAGGCCAGGGGAAATGGCCAAGTCCAATTATATCAGGGAAGACACCCTTTCTTTTTTCCTCCTCTTTTATCCCCTTTTTCCTCCTTTCTTCTTTTTTTTTTTTTTTGCCCTTCCCCCTTAGGACGTGAACCCCGTTATAGTTTATAAGGACCTTAGGGCCATAGAAGTAATAGTCCAGGCTAACTCAGTTGTTTGCCCAAATAGGCATGTACAGAGTCACTGTGGAACCTATACTCCGCTATGCATAATTTTGTTCCCAGACAGCACATAAATGTTACACTTTCAGTATGCAGTATATAGAAGGGTGCTCTACCAGAGCCTTACCCGGCATCAGATGATGGGGTCTGCTCCCAACAGCATCCCTGCAGCAACGTTGGCATGGGGGGGGGGGAGATCTTGGATCTCCAATCTCTTAGCTTTTCTCTCTTGTTTTTATTTTTTTGGTTTTGTGGTCTGCTTTCAAATTGGAAATGCTTGAGCGTGGACCCTGGGCATCCTTTCCTCTTCAAAACTTATCTTTTACCCCTCTCTGGCTCCGTTTTGCCAGCCAGCACTTATCTTTTCCTCTGGACCCTTGTATTCCCTCTTATATTCCCTCTGAAGCTTCAGTGCGTGAAGGTTGCTTCAGGGTTTTAATACAGGGCTGAAATATAAATTGTTAGACCTCTCTAAAGGCCACTATTGAATTAGCAAATGCTTCACCCCCTACGGCTTGTGTCGGTTTTCCTGCCGCTAAGCACAAAAAGAATATAGGGAGGCATGGAAGGGGGGATAGGGAGTGTTTCAGGGGTAATTCAGGAGTGCCCAGGGGTGTTCGGGAGCTTACCGCGCCATACAGAGACGTTGTCGGTCAGGCGTCTCGCGTCTCGCGATGCTTCCACTCCACCGCTCCATCAGCTTCCGGCAGCCTCCCTTGCCTGAACCGTCGCGGGAGTCTGTGCGTTTTCAGCGTTTCAGCGTTTCAGAGAAGTATGTTCTGCCACGAATCTGGCAAAGGGTAGCCACCCCAGAGAGGGTCCAAAAATTGAGATGCAGGGTACGGGGGAAGGTAAGACAATCACTTTGAGTGTTTTAAGGGGTTCAACTGCAGCATTGGGAAAATTTGCAGCAGATTCAGGCGAATTGGTGGAGGTTAAGCTCTGCAGCTATCCCGTTTTCGGCGTGGGCTTCTCCATCGGGCTAAACGAGCCTCAGCTCACGTAGGCACATCTGGTACCGCCCCCATCTCTTACCCACTTCCTGGATTCTTCAATCACTTCTGGGGCAAATGGGAGCAGCACGGCCAACCCAAGCGTTTCGCCTTTGGCTTCTACAAGGGCCTGATATGGGTAAGAGGGGAGTGTCCTTTTATGTGGTGTGCAGCCAATCAGTGTTTTGAGATTCTCTGTGACACCCAATGCATCATAATTAAGGTCCTGCAAGATACATAGAGGTAGTTAAAGTCCTGTAAGGTGCAAAGAAAGGACTGAAAATCCTAAAAGCAACTCTGTACCATTTACAGAAATATATATATATATATTTTTAATTTACTAATAGAGTATCTCTAATGAATGCTCAAATATTTCAATAAAAATGAATAGACTAACCAACAATATAATGCAATGCTGTAAAAAGGGTATCAATCACCAAAAATTGTACTATTATTAGATAGGTGTTAAAGACCTCCTATAACGTTGCTACAGTTCCATTATAGAATGTACCTGGAACTCTAGATATTTATCTTGATACATTAAATATTTACTATGGTATAATACCTTAGGATATTATTGCTCATAACAGAAATGACTGTTTAAACATTTTTTTTTTTAAATTGAATGATGTCACAGTTGATTCCAAGACGCAATTAATAACGTGTGATGTTTAATCACTTTATACCTCTATTGACCATCAAAAAGGATGTGATGCCATAGTGTACTTTCTGAATATGGATTCGAATGACAGTCAGCATAAGAAAGAGTTCATATTGGAAATATTGAACTTCATCCTATACCATAATTATTTTATATTTAACAACATTTACTATCTGCAAGTGCTTGATACGGCTATGGGGTCCTCTGTGGCCCCAAAATATGCAAATATGTATATGTGTTGGTGGGAGAGAGGGAAAGTATTTTGCGAGGAGATGACAAGGTACACTGATAGTCGTCATGTGAACTTCGCTACATTGACGACATCTTGATACTATGGGAGGATACCATGGAGAACTTCATAGAATTTGTTTCTATTCTTAATGATAACAAATTAAATTTGAAATTGACCTACCATATGAGCTATAAAGAAATAGATTTTTTAGATCTCAAAATACTTAACAATGGAGATGGCACTTAAGGCACAGATCTATACAGAGAGGTAACTTCAACCAACAATATGTTTCACTCCAATAGCTACTATCCCCCAGCCACAAAAAGAGCCATACCAGTAGGAGAATTTTTGAGTATATGCCGCAATTGCTCAGATGAAGATATATTTAAGAAACAAGCAAAATACTGAAGGATCATCTGAAAGCTAGAGGATACAGTGGATCATATTTAAAGAAAGCTTACCATCGTGCTTTGCATACTAATAGAGAGACATTGTTGATAGCAAAGGACAGAAAAAGCAGTATAAAGAACCATCCAAGATTTATAAGCACCTTAAATGAGCAGTGGAAAGGTATTTATTCCATTCTCAATAAACATGGGCATGTCCTGAGGTGTGACAACCAACTTGATGAATTCCTAGGGGACTTTATACTTACAGGTTGAAGAAGATCCTAAACAATAAAGGATAAAGTGGTGAGAAGCCATTTTGACAAACCAAAGGGAAAATCATATTTGCCGGTTGGTACACACATGTGTGGCCATTGTAAAACATGTACATGAAGAAGGGGAGTTACATGGAAGACAGAACAGGAAGAAAACATAACATCTCTCGTTTCTTCAGTTTAGGATCAAAACATTTTATATACTGCTTAAAATGTTTATGTGGTATGAAGTACATTGGAATGACCTCTAGAGAAATCCGTAAGAGGGTAGGAGAACACATTAACAATATCAAGTAGATCTGGAAAAGGGAAAAACCCTTACGACTGTCGCAAGACATTATTTACAAAAGCATTGATGAACCACAAATTAAGTGTACAGTGTTACAACAAATTATTTTGGGGATTAGTGGTGGCCAACCTGGAAGACTAATTATTAAAAGCAGAGAGTAAATTGATCACTTTACTAAACACCTTGATGCCACACGGTTTAAATGAAATTTCTCTGTATTCCTGTGAGGACCCCTATAGGATACTATGGGGGATGATGATAGCTCTTTATGCTCTTTGGTATCATTTGGGATACAAGGTCTGAGTAAAATTGCCCATATTTTTTCATGTGTACATTCATGCATAATGATATATATACCTTTGGATATGGTAGACATTAATAGTGATATACTTTATGTAAAATCACAATTTTTATTCTGGATGGTACATCTACTGTATATGTCTGATAAAGTATGATATTTAATTGCAGATATTCTGAAGATAAATAGTCCGACTAGATGGCATAATAAAGAGGATTATTACCTTCCCTATAAATGAATACAAAATATCCTTAAGAGATATGAATGACCATAATAGGTATGCTTACTGGGAATATACTGATTAATGGATGGAGTATACTCGTTTAATGATATTTGAGATACCCTTTAGCATTTTATTAATAGGTCCTGTAGTAGACATCACTGTTTAGGTTCCTAGGAAAGGTATAATACTTGAGTTTTTAACAATGTAACCTTACCTTTGTAGACAGGCATTTTGGAATATTATAATAGCCATAACATGTAGGCTTTTGAGGTTCCTATAAGCTGATTACTGTTTATTTATTTTTTTTGAAACAGTATTTTTTGTTTTCGAGTAATAATATCCTAAGGTATTATACCATAGTAAATATTTAATGTATCAAGATAAATATCTAGAGTTCCAAGTACATTCTATCAATGGTATACTTTGAATGAAACTGTAGCAACAATATAGGAGGTACTTTAACATTTATCTAATAATAGTAAGATTTTGTGATGATTGATATCCTATTTACAGAATTAGATCATATTGTTGGTTAGTCTATTCATTGTTATTGAAATATTTGAGGACTCATTAGAGATACTCTATTAGTAAATACAAATATATTTATTTTTTTCTGTAAATGTTAGAGAGTTCCTTTTAGGATTCTCAGTCCTTTCTATGCACCTTACGGGACCTTTACTACCTCTATGTATCTTGCAGGACCTTAATTTTGATGCATTGGGTGTCATGAAGAATCTTGAAACACTGATTGGCTGCACACCACATAAAAGGACACTCCCCTATTACCCATATCAGGCCCTGGTAGAAGCTCAAGATGAAACCCTTTGTCGGCCGTGCTGCTCCCATTTGCCCCGGAAGTGATGTCACTAAGCTGAACCGCAAGTGGTTGAAGAATCCAAGTGAAGTACATGCTGCAATTATGGATACACAAACGGCACTGGACTTATCTTAATAGCCCACATAGACTGGAGACTCACTTATCTTGAGATACCTAAGTGTATCTACATACTTTGAGCTAAGTTTAATTTATATTGACACTTTTTGAATGACATGTATTTTTACATACCGTATATACTCGAGTATAAGCCGACCAAAGTATAAGCCGAGGCACCTATTTTACCACAAAATACTGGGTAAAATGAGTGACTCGAGTATAAGCCGAGGGTGGGAAATGTGCTGCCCCCTGTTTCCCCCTTCTCTCTCCCGTGTCTCTTCTCCCCTCTCCCTTCCCTGTGTCTCTTCCCCCCTCCCTTATCACCCTCCTCAACCTCACTCCTCATCCTCAACCTCCCTCCCCATCCTCAACCCCCCTCAACCTCACTCCTCAACCCCCTATCCTCAACCCCCTCCATCCTCAACCCCCTCAACCTCCCTCCTCATCCTCAACCCCCTCCTCAACCTCCCTCCTCATCCTCAACCTCCCTCCTCACCCTCAACCTCATCCTCAACCTCCCTCCTCACCCTCAACCCCCTCCTCATCCTCCCTCCTCAACCCCCCCTCAACCTCACTCCTCACCCCCCCTCAACCTCACTCCTCACCCCCCCTCAACCTCACTCCTCACCCCCCCAACCTCACTCCTCAAGCCCCCTCAACCTCACTCCTCAACCCTCAACCCCCCATTCTCATCCTCAACTCCTCAACCCTCAACCCCCATCCTCATCCTCAACTCCTCCATCCTCATCCTCAACTCCTCCATTCTCAACCTCAACTCCTCCATTCTCAACCTCAACCCCCCATCCTCAACCTCAACCCCCCATCCTCAACCTCAACCCCCCATCCTCAACCCCCCCATCCTCCTCAACCCCCCCATCCTCCTCAACCTCCCTCCTCATCAACCCCCCCTCCTCAACCTCAACCCCCCTCCTACTCATCAACCCCCTCCTCACCCCCCCTCAACCTCAACCCCCCTCCTCCTCATCAACCCCCTCCTCACCCCCCCTCAACCTCAACCCCCCCCCCTCAACATCAACCACCTCCTCACCCCTCCTCAACCTCAACCCCCCTCCTCCTCATCAACCCCCTCCTCAACCCCCTCCTCACTTTCTCCCCTCTAAATTCCTCCCCATCACTTACCTGCTTCAGATCCGGCCTCTGCTCCATCTTGACCCCGGCGCGCATGTGACGTCACATGTGCGCCGTGCCATTAGCATATACAGGGTGCCGATGAGGAGGAGGGGGGTTGAGGTTGAGGATGAGGAGGGGGGAGGGAGAGACACACGGGGGGGGGGGTTAGAGAGACACACGGGGGGGTTAGAGAGACACTAGGGGGAGTAACTCGAGTGTAAGCCGAGGGGGCCCCTTTTAGCCTTAAAAAAAGGGCTGAAAAACTCTGCTTGTACTCGAGTATATATGGTAATCGCTGCAATATATACTGATGTTGCCCCATGATTTACTGTTAGTTTGTATTATTTGTATTTTTTGAGGTTAAGGGGATTTGTGGCAATTCCCAAATACCTCCACTTACTTATAGGTGTTTTCTTCTCTTAGAGAAGGTCTAGTTCTCTATGAGGGATTAGTTTAGTTATTCTCTTTCACTTATAGGGAGTAAGTGGGGGTGGCTGCACCATTGCCACTTATATTAGGGTTGATAGTATTTCTGCACAATTTTGCACTAAAAATTACTTTCATTAATCGTGGGACATCCAGCATACAATAGTGTTGTGTACATAGAATAGTGACTTAATTATGCTCTTTTTTGAGAGCTGATACACTTTGGTAAATTCTGATAATGGGAGCAGCTATGTTAGTTTTAAACGACTGGTTTACATTTTTACATATGGTGTACCAATAAAGATCGTTTTTGGATGAATAAGAATTGTGGTATTTAATATATTGGCAGTCTGTTTCTTTTTCTGCTGATATACTTTCTGTAAAGTAGTATTTTTTTCACATTACACTTACATTTTCTACCTTTAAATCATGACCTTTTGTTGCTTACTTCCATCTTGAACTTTCTTAATGATTCTAGTGGAAAAAATTCAGAGATCTGTTCAAAGATCCTGATAGCATCTCTGAATCTTTTCCATCTAGCTGACAAGTTTCCATCAGTTTCTGGCATCTAGTTTTCACAATATTTCACCCTCATTCCAAGCACTTTGGTTGATACAACTTAAAAAAAAGGTTTGCTACATGAATTTAAAATAAATTACCTATATAATCATCTTGTGCCACAAAGAGAGGACGTTCATAGATAGTAATATCCTCTATGTTGACGCACCTGAAGTGTACATGCTTGAACTTCCAAAGCTCCCAGCTTTTACTTTTTAAAATGTTATTTTTATTTTGACCCTTCCTTGTTCCAGTTTATTATGCAGTCTTAGCCTTCCAGAAAGCAATACTTTGTTTTGTGGAAGGGCAAAAAAGGCTAGCCATGTACTAACAAAAAGATATTTCTATTTTCTCACTCCCAAACAATTTCCTTTGGCTCAGATAGGTCTCAGTTTCTCTGACAGTAACTTTTTGCAAGATGGGTGCCTATGAAATAGACTCAACAAGATTACAGAGATGCCATGGCCTATTTATGGCTAACTAGAGGCTACCTAGAGGCCTTGTGGGACAGATATGATCCCAATTAATAAAATTAGAGTAGAAAAAAATATCCTTAGATTAGTGCACTCACAAACAGAATCAAATACTCATGGATAAATAAACACATCTGCTGTTTCTCAGCATATAATGCTATTGAATTATTTTGGATCCATTGATTTCTTTTTTCTCTGTGTATGTATTTAGCATTATTTTTTTCAATTGGATATTCTATTGTGTAATTATATTATCCAATAGGAGTGTTTATTCTCCTTATATTTATATTATATTGTAGTGGCTGCTATAGGATTATTATCCTTCATATCCAGAGTTACATTGGATTACATATACTGTATTTTAGTTGTGTTTTGAGTCCTGTTGTTGTTGTTTTTACATGCTTTATTAAAGGTTATTTTTTATGTATTTATTTATCCATGAGTACTTGATTTTGTTCGTGAGTGCACTGATTTAAGCATGTTTTTTCTACTGTCATTTTGATTATTATACAGTATATATTCATCCTGTGCACCGGTGTACTAATACTATACTGTATATGCACACTAGAACAGTAATTCTACTATAGTTGCCTTTAATTATTATTTTTTTGCACAGATATGATCCCAACATAATATTTAACAATCTATTATTCCCTCTTAGTCTGCAGTCTTCTCTAAGGAATCCTGCCGTCTCATGATATGGCCAAAATATTTGAGTTTCAGCCTCATGATCATACCTTCAAGTGAACAGATTATCTTGATTTCCTGAAGTACTGAGTTATTGGATCTTCTTGCAGTCCAAGGAACTCTAAGTAGTTTTCATTAACACCACTAATCAAAGGTGCTAATTCTATGGTCCAGCTCTCACATCTGTTTATTACTACTGGGAATATAATAGTTCTAACTATGCAGACCTTTGTTGATAGATAAATATCTTTACTTTTTACAAGCTTTTTCAAGCTTGCTGTAGCTTTCCTCCCCAGAAGCAAATGTCTTTTAATTACATGAGTACAGTCACCAACTGAAGACATCCTGGATCCCAGGAAAATAAAATATGTCAATGCCTCCACTTCTTCCCCATCTATTTACCAGGAACTGAGATTGCCAATTGCCATGATCTTAGTCTTTTTAACGTTGAGCAGAAGGCCAACTTTTACCCTCCTCAATAGGTCCTTTAGTTCTTCCTCACTTTCAGCCATCAATGTATTATCAATGACATATCTGAGGTTGTTGATATTTGTTCCAAAAAAAATGATTTGGGCTTTGGATTCATTCAGTCCATTCTTACACAAGATGTACTCTGCATATAAGTTGAATAAATAAGGTGACACTACACAAACTTCTCAAACTCCTTTTCTGATCTTAAACCATTATGTTGTCCCATGTTGTTGCTAGGTTCTTCAGGAGGAGAATGAGATGATCTGGTATTTTCATTTCTTTAAGAACTTGACACATTTTGTTGTGATCCACACAGTCAAAGGCTTTAGAATAGTCTATGCAGCAGAAGTAAACGCTTTTATGTAACACTTTTGCTTTCTCTACTATACATCAGACGTTGGCAGTTTGATCTCTTGTGCCTCTTCCTCTGCGTATCCCGGCTTGCACATCTGGTAGCTCCCAGTACATATATTGTTGGAGTCGAGCTTGTAGAATCTTTAGCATTACCTTGCTGGCATGTGAAATGAGTGCAATTGTTCGATAATTGGAGCACTCTTTGGCACTACCTTTTTTGGGGGGATTGGAATGTAAACTGACCTTTTCCAGTCTATTGGCCATTGTTGAATTTTCCAACTGTGTTGGCATAAGGCAAGCAACATTTTCACAGCATCATCTTGTAGAATTTTGAACAGTTCAATTGGGATTCCATCCCCTCCTGTAGCCTTATTACCAGCAAGACATCCTAGGGCCCATCTCGCTTTGCTCTCCAAGATTTCTGGCTCCAGCTCATTGGACAAACTATTGAGGTCATCACTGCTGTTAAGATTCTTCCTATATAGATCTTCAGTGTATTTGTCACCTCTTCCTTATTTGATCTTCTTCTGTTAAGTCCCTATTTTTGTGTTATATCACACCCACTTTGGCATGAAATGTGCCGTTGAGATCTCTAATTTTCTTGATGAAATTTCTTGATTTATCCATTCTGTTATCTTCTTTGATCTCTTTACATCCCTCAAACTTACTAAAATCATATACCTGATTAGATTTAGTCATGATATGTCCTATCATAGAATTGGTGACATACTGTGATATTCAATCTACAGAAAATTACATGCATGTCACAATTAAACATTATATTTAACTATAACATACTTCTTAAAGATTTTAAGATGATGTGCTTGAAAGGCATGTAGTCTAGGGAATGAGTAACAGACTATATATCTCACTAAACTCTCAAAGTGAGCACTATCACATGTTTTTGCCTAGATGGACAAACAATTGTGTCTCTGTGTGAAAGTGAGGCATGAATAGTGAAACACTGAAAATTTAATACATCAAATGCTTGCATTCTTAGATATAGATTGACATTTAAAAAAATAGCTTTGGGAATATTGGCTAAACTCATGTTGGAGGAACCATTTAGTCAAAATGTAGCTAGACTCCAGGATACAATTAGATTTAGTTAGGATTTATAGGAGTATAGGCAGTGATCATATGACAAAGGGATTGCGGAGAAGCTTTGAGGCTAAATAATGAAATGCTGTAAAAACCCACCCAATGTATGAAAGCCACATTTTGTCACTGAAACATGACTTTTATCAAGTGACTGAATGTATGTTGGGTTGAATGCAGGTACTAGCAATGGGCTCTAAATGGGTTCTAAAAATTATTTAAGCTAAAAATCTGTTAGAGTTGGATGCCAGATGATAACATATAAGTAATATATAAGGTCCTATACAAGTTTTGTTTAGAAGCTTGTTTCAAGAATATTAGATACAATTAGTAGCACTCAGTGAACTCAAAACTAAATATCTTTTTCTAGGGAGCATTCTATCCCATAGCTACAGTAGACCTCCTTTCTTCTATAGTTTATGCTAGGGTTGTAGCTAGAATTGGGGCATCAGTATTTTACCAAGCTTCCTAGAAAGGAGGAACCCTTCTCTAAGTATTTGAATGGTTATTAACAAAACTTGCTTTTTAGCTCTCCTTGTTTTTGGTAAGGTTTTTTTCAATTCATTTGACTAGATGTTATGCACCGGTGGATACATTCTTGCTTTGAAGTATACAATGAATGATTAACTGTGTTTATTTGTGCAGTTAATAACAAACATAATAACATATATATAAAAAAACATGTCTTAATTTCACAAATTTTGTAAAAAAAAACGTAATTGTAATGTTTATGTGAAGGAAGTAACTGCAGGTTTGAGCAGGATTTGATGCAACATCCTCTAGTTTCTAAAAAAGGACTTGTTTTAACATTGTCAACCTGTATAATCTACAGAGCCGTACACAAGATGGTTGACTAACAAAAGCTGGGCAACTTGTAACTGGTTGAACACAATTAAACTAGACTCCAGGGATATTTTCAGTGTCAGGGTTAGATGAGCTCTGCTGTATTATATAAGGGAGTAGTGGGCAAGTTTGGTTCTGGAGGGGCCCATACAGGTCTGGATATGAGAATTTCCCTGCAGCTGTGTAAAGACAATTACTACTTCAGTCAACCTGCTTAACTCACCTGTGCACAGAGAGGAAATCCTCAAACCAGGACTGTGTGGGGCTCTCCAGGACTGAACTTCCCCACCCTTGGTTTAAGGTAAGATTATAGAACATCATGCTAGAAAATGTTTTTTTCGAAAATGCTTAAAGTATGCTCTATTAATTACATGACAGGAAATGTGATACTTTACAAGACATACCTATAACTGTAGTACATTAAAAAAATTACTTCCTAATCTCAAATACATGTTCTTAGTACATTCTTGAAACAGTTACATTTGTATGGGTAAGAAACTTACATTGTTTACATTACATTGTGGTTAATAGAATTTATCTGTGTATTTTAACAAACTGATATCTTTCTGTTTGCTTTTATCTAAATTCTCTGGAATAATCAGTTTGTTTTTTCATACAATCATTGCCTATTTGCATGTAGAGATTGGTAGAATGAGGATATAATACAAGAGCTGGAAATGCATAAAGTAGCAAACATTCAGATTTTGACCTAAGCATTATTTAACAGAATAAATATTGTTATTTACTTTTTGAAAATGAATTTCTGCCTAGTCTTGATTTTAAATTGAAGGAAAAATTTGTTTTTGCATATTAATCTGTTCTTCAAAAGAAGTACCGTAAATAAAAGCATCCATGCAAAACCTTAATAACTGTAATTACAATTTGACTTTTTCACTAGGGTCCATATTTAGTACAAATATTTTATTGAATAAAATATGTTTTATATATGCATTACATTAAACTGTTAGCAATATAAGTACTGTAGCTAAAATGCAAATATAGTTTCTAAAACAGGCTTATCTCTCTGGCAACAATCTATATTTTTGACATTTTGGTCAAACCAAATGTCATAAAACATCAGTCAGAATATTCACATGTTAATGGAATTTAAATGTTTTTTCTCAGAAGGATTAGCACAATGCTTCACTAATCTACTGCAGTGGCTGCAAATGCCAGTGAAAGCCTGCAATAGCAACCCTCCTAAAGGAAACAGACATTGCAGATTTCATTGATGTACATCACAGCTGATGGAACGCTTTCTGAATCTGGAGGTATGTCTTAGATTCACTAAATGGCAAGATAGAGGTACATTTAAGATGAGGCACAACATTTGAGATATACTAAGCTGACAGTCGACTGCATCATTGTGCAGTCACCTCACTGGCTTATTAGGTGCTTACTTCTGTTTATATCAGATATGTTTTTGGTTTCCATTTTAAAGGGACAAAGACAAAGCTTCAACTTTGTTTTCATGCATTTCAATAAAGTATTTTTGCACTTAAATATTAAGAACAATAATTTAGTAGACTAAAACTAAGCTTAAACTATAAAAATGTCTGTTAATTAGCCTTAACCCTATTAAATTCACTGAGTTGTAGTGCCAGAAGCCCGTAAAGGAGCCTGCAAAAGTTATGGCTATTAAATTGGCCTCTTTTAGCTACCCGCAAACAATCTGGGGGTTACAGGCTGAAAATCCCTACGGGCTGTGAAAATCTGAACTCCTACCCAGCTAAGCCTTTGAGCTTTTAATCCTGTAAATGTTACAATCGCAAATCGCTATTAAATTGCTACAAGAAAAATAATCTGGGTATATTTACAGTTTGGCCAACAAGTTTATTAATTTCAAGATAACAACGACGAGATTAAAAAATGGTACTACTACAATTATTTCTTCCTTAATGTATTGATACATATTATCAATATATTTTCATCTAATATAATAAGTTATATTGGCTTTTTTCAAATCTGTGTGCCAACAAAGGTTTACCTCAGATTCAGTTGTTTTTGTCATCTCATCTATAATAGTTGATGTACATTGTACATATATAAATACATATTTGATGTACATTGTGCACACATAAACAGGAACCCTATATGCCAGATAACATGGCCCCTATGTAACTACCATCCCCAGTACTGGTTTCCAAGGCAACTGAACCATTATATAAGTCTAGCGACGACACCTCCGCCTCCCCCTTTGAGAAAGACGTCACAGCACATTGAAACACGTCAGGCATAGGAGTATACACGCACGCGTGCGTCATCACGCACAACGTTGTCCACGCAAACCAGGAAGTAACAACCATGCAGCATTAGTGTTCTGAGCAAGAAGCATGGCACTGGTTAGATAACTCGTATACCACAGAGTATGGTTTTCTTAGAAGAATCTAAGATTAATCTTTAGGCCTCCAGAAGCAATAGGAAGTCAGCACAAGTTATGTGACCCATGACTGAATATCCTCACAGTAAATTAGAGGACTAATAAAGAAATTATAGCCCACAATAGAGTCTATTCCACCAATATACTAATAGAAGTGTAAAGATTTTACACAGACTAGTAGGTGGGTAATAGAGGTTCTGAATTAAGGATTGTGATATTACAATCCCATATTTGTCATATAGGAGTTATTTCAATATTCTATTTCCTATATGCTGTGGCTGCCTATTGACTTCCTAAATAGTGCCTATCTTATACCATACTATTTTTTATAATTCCATCATAGAAATGTCTGCACAAAAATTTCCTATTGGAAGGTGAACATAACAGACGTTGAATATTTTTGGTATAGAGTTACCTTCAGTGGAAGATCACAAATTCTCCTTGATGAGTAAAGAGAAAGTATAACATCTCTATACACTGTTTTTTAAGTGAAGCATATCACTACTTCTCAGAGGAGTCTTCTCTTTTCTCCATTGTTTTTAAAGTGTTTTTAATATCCCATTTTTTAATCTCGTTGTTATCTTGAAATTAATAAACTTGTTGGCCAAACTGTAAATATACCCAGATTATTTTTCTAATTAGTGGAAAACACTACAAGGGAATTACCTCCCTAGGACTTGATATATTTAAATTGCTACAAGTCCTCAAGCCTGCAATAGTTTTTACACCCGTAAATAGCAAATGTAGCCAACAATCCTACTGGTACTAGAGAGGACAGGCAAGGGAGTTAAACTCCTGTCCATAGCACTGTAAAAGCAAATATAAACACACTACTGTATTTTAAATTATAGGGAAAGCAATGAAAGTTATTAAGATTAATAGCACAACATTGTCAAGCTCGCAAATCTGCAATACATTTTTTTTTTTTTTATGGTTAATTTTCGTGTTATATCAATCCTGGCAATCAAAATCAAATACATATAATAGAACTTGCATGCACTAGAATATTATATTTAGTGATTTTTTTCATATTACAATATTTCTGGAATGCAGGACGATCGCAACTCAGACTTCAAAACCGTAAGTGATTGAAATTTAAACTCTAACTATTGGCTCTGTCTAAACCCATAACTAAAGGATTGAATAATTTATCATGTTCATGCCAGGGAATACTACGTGCCAAAGCATGGTTTATGGATTTGCATTCTGGCCATGTTGTAGCTTCTTCTAATTTAACTAGCGACTTGCCCGTCAAAAAATGATGGCAATAAGATTGTAAGGCAGGTAATGTTGTTTGCGTGCGCAAAGAATTTTGTTGGTGTTTTAAGATCCTTCGGCACACATTGCGAGGCTCTTGGTGGTTTGTGTGCTATGAGCAGAGTTTGTGTTTTTTTTTTTTTTTGGTATGGCAATGAATAATTAATAAAATAAGAAATTAACATACTTTACCTATTGTAAAGTAAAATATGCAGGAAGCATTGTGTTGAAGAGCTGGCAATCTGTTTTCATGTTCCTGCAGCATCAGTGCTGTGGAGCTGCTGTGTAAGAGTCATGACTGTGTGTAGTGTAATAGTGTGCGTGCGCATGGCAAATCCGTTAGGGTAGCTGTGTACTTCCGGATTGTATAAGTTAGTGTTCTAAAATGGCGCATAATGTGTGGTATGCGACTGTGGCTGATTTTGCGTCCTTGTTTTCGGATGTTGTCCAACTTTTTCATTAAATCCATAGGTGTTTGGTTGTGTTTTGCGTGTTTAGGGTCCTTTAGCCTCGTTTTTGTTTTCGACTTAAATTGAGGTGTAACTTCACTTGCAGAGGTCCTTGCTGTGGGTAAGCTTTTTATGTGTTTGTTGTGTGTATTTATTGTGTTTCTAATGTTTTTCGGGTCGCGCGGGTTACATCCTTGTTTTCGGATCTCGTACGTCTTTTTCGGAAAATATGTAGGTGTTTGGTGGTGTTTTGCGTCTTTAGAGTGCTGTAGCCTCATTTTCGTTTTTTGCGGCGGCCATTTTTTCTCTCGCTTAGGGGATTTTCGGGTGTTTAAACTATTTTATTTGGAGTTAAATTGAGGTGTAACTTCAGTTTTTGAGGTTCTGGGTGCCCCCCTTGCTGTAGGTAAGCTTTTAATGTGTATGTTGTGTGTATTTTTTTTTTTTTTTAATATGTTTTCATGTGCGCGTGTTTCTGCCTGTTTTTGCGAGGTCGTAATGTGTCGTAACGCATGCCGTATTTTTGTTTTGTAACTCTGTAAATTTTGAGAGGTCCGCACAACTATATATGTGATCGCTCTGTAACTCCTGCAAATTTCAAGGCCGCAGACTTACGGGCTGTACAACGGCCACTGTGGGCTTGGGATTTAAAAGGGCCCATTCTAAATGCTTCTGCATACTTTTACACTCAGAAGGGTTGTAAAGCTGCTACATGCTCATATTATTACAATGAAAAAATAATAATAGCAATTAAAATTTTTGAATGTGAGGCTCAAAGTGCTCAGTTACAACCCAATACATTTATAATTTACATTTTAAATCAAATAGATTTAACACTAAGACAATGTGTTACTCTAATCATAGAGACTAGAATACTAGAATAGGCAACCAAAAGACATTAGGAATTACTAGCAAATAATTGGACAAAATATAAAAGGAAATCTCTCCTCTGGCTTTTGCTTACACTCCCACAAGCCCCAGAAACCATCTTGAAATCTCTCCTCTGGCTTTTGCTTACACTCTCACAAGGTATCTACAGCCATCTCAATGATTCACCTTTTACTCTAGTGTATACTCCTGTTACATTAATTATGAATATCCATATCTGATATCATTTTTGTTGACATAGTAACTGTATTTCTACTTTGTTAAATTGTAAGCTTTCACACTGTATTACGCTACCACTATCTCCCCACCCCCTTCACACCTTCATAAATGTCTGCACCAAATGCTCCTTCTAAATGCTTAAATACTGGGCTAGCCCCAAACTATATCTCACTATTTCTTCTCTGTTTCAGCCCCCAGCAACCATCTTCAATTCTCTCCTCTGGCTTTTGCTTACACTGCTTTCGCTGCCTTCCCTCCCTGACCCAGTCCCACTCCCACCCACCCTGCATTGTCTTAACTTATAGATACCCACATGACTTACACCTACTCACTGCTTCAAATTAACTTCTACATTTAATATATATATATATATATATATATATATATATATATATATTTTTTTTTTTATTATTATTTTTTTTTCTCACCTTTATCCCATCTACTCCCTGCACGTACACACTGTGTCTCAATGCTCTCTCACTTTTTTCTCCTCCTTATCTTCTACTGCCTCTCTCTCAGACTTTCATTTGCAGTCTATCCATATCATGCCCCCAATACTATAACCATCTCACCTTCCTTGCTCTCCTCTTCTCTGCTCCCACAAGCTACTCTCCCTCCTCCACTCACAATCTCACCCCCTCTCTAACACTCATAAGCAGAAGCATCACATGGAAGTCCCACTCCCATATTCTCTCGCTCTCACTCCTCCTTCTCCTGGCTGCTGGAGACATATCCCCTAACCCAGGTCCCTCTCTCATTTCTACCTGCTCTCAGCCACGCTCCACTCCAAGAGCAGCAAACACCCAAAACACCCAGAAGTTGATACCCATCACTTGTCACAAACCTTCCGCTCTCTGGAATGCACAATCTATCTGCAATAAACTTACTTTCACTCATGACCTATTTATTACCAACTCCCTTAATATATTGTCTCACTGAAACCTGGCTCTCATCCTCAGACACTTCCTCCCCTGCAGCACTCTCTCATGGTGGCTTTCACCTCAGCCACACACCTAGACCTGGGAACAAACAAGGTGGTGGTTTGGGTGTATTACTCTCCTCTCGCTGTACATATCACCTCATACCCCCTGTCCCATCCCTCCAATTTTCATCTTTTGAAGCTCATACTATCCATCTCTTCTCTCCTATCTCTCTACATGTTGCTGTAATCTATTGCCCCCCAGGTACTCCCTCTCAATTTCTCTATCACTTTTCCACCAGGCTCACACACTTTCTTTCCTCTAACATTCCCACACTGATACTTGGCGACTTCAACATTGCCATTGACACCCCCACCTCCCCAGCAGCTGCCAAACTACTTGCACTCACCTCTTTCCTCAGCCTCTCATAACTTACAGACTCTTCAACTCACCATGCTGGACACTCTCTTGACCTTATTTTCACCAATATTAGCCCTACCTCCAACCCAGTCATCTCCCCTCTCCCTCTATCTGACCATCACCTCCTTACCTTCAACCTCACCACATCTTCCTCTCATCACTCTTCTTCAACCCCAGCCACAATAACCTACATAAACCTCCTAGAACTTGACCCTACACAGCTCTCCACTGTGCTCCAACCTCTTCTCAGCACTATCACCAACCTCAACTGCCCTGGCACTGCCAACTCACACTACAACTCTACTCTCTTCCACACTTGACACCCTTGCACCCATAACCACACGCAGATGCCCTCTATCTCATCCACAACCATGGCACACTACACACACGTTACATTCAGAAGTGCTCCTGCACTGCTGAACGGCTAATATCAACTCTGCTCTCAACCTGGCCAAACAGCACTACTTTACATCACTAATATCAACTCTGTCCTCTAACCCAAAATGTCTGTTTGCCACTTTCAATACTCTCCTCCGCCCACCACCTCCCCCCATCCCCTCCTGTCTCATGGTTGAAGACTTTGCCAACCATCTAATTCTTAAAATTCAATCTATCCGCAATGAACTCTCCTCTCATCGTGGCTCACACACTCCTCCCTCTCAACTAACCAACAATAGCCAGTCTACTCCCCTCCCCATTCCCACAGCCACTTTGAACTACTTTACCCCTGTAACAGAGGATAAGTCTCCATCCTAATATCATCCTCTCACCTCACTACCTGTCCTTTGGATCCTATTCCATCTCAGCTTATCCCTCTCCTCTCTACTACACTAATCCTAGCTCTTACACACATCAACCTTTCCCTAAACACTGGCACATTTCCATCATCCCTAAAACATGCCATAATTGCACCCACTCTCAAGAAACCCTCATCCGATTCTGGCGTTGCATCTATCGCCCTATCTCTCTACTTCCTCTTGCTTCCAAATTGCTGGAGTGGCTTTCTATAACCACCTTACCAGTTTCATCTCTTATAACTCTCTTCTGGACACCTTCCAATCTGGCTTTCAGCCTCAACACTCCACTGAGACAGCCCTCATAAAAGTCACCAACGACTTGCTCACCGCCAAGTCTAAAGGGCACTTTTCAATTCTGCCTCTTCTGGATCTCTCTGCCACCTTTGACACAGTTGACATCCGCTTCTACTCCATATTCTCTCCTCCCTCTGCATTCGAGACACTGCTCTCTCGTGGTTCTCATCATACCTCCAAGAATGATCATTTAGCGTCTCCTTTTCTGGCACCTCTTCTTCTCCTCACCCCCTGTCTATTGGCGTACCCCAAGGATCAGTCCTAGGCCCCCTCCTCTTCTCCATCTACACATCCTCACTCGGTACCCTAATAAACTCTTATGGGTTTCAGTACCATCTCTATGCAGATGACACTCAAATCTACCTCTCAGCACCAGATCTATCCCCCTCTTTTCTAGCACTCGTCTCCGACTGCCTCTCTAGTATATCCTCTTGCATGTCGACCCACCATCTGATAATCAACATGTCTAAGACTGAACTCTTAATCTTCCCACCCTCTACTACAGCTTCAATTCCTCACATCTCTCTCTCTGTCAACAATGGCATCATCACTCCCACCTCCCAAGCCCATTGTCTCGGGGTGCTACTGGACCCTGCTCTCTCTTTCATCCCTCACATACAGTCTCTAACCAAATCTTGTTTTCTCCATCTAAAAAACATATCCAAAATACGCCATTACCTTACACAAGACACTACTAAGATTCTAATACACTCACTCACCCACCACTCACCGCTCCACACTTCAATCCATAATGAATGCCTTCACCAGACTCATCTTCCAAACACATTGTTCAGTGTCGGCGGCTCCTCTTTGTCAATCACTCCACTGGCTTCCCTTAGCCTCCGGAATAAAATGTAAAATCTTGACCCTAACTTATAAAGCCCTCAACAACAGCGCACCCCCATAAATCTCTGCTCTCATCTCCAAATACTCTCCCACAAGCCCTCTTCATTCTGCTAATGACCTTCTTCCTTCTACTACTCATGTCACTTCCTCTCACTTCCACCTCCAGGACTTTTCTCGCCGTGCCCCTATTCTCTGGTACTCCTTGCCTTGCTTCACCAGACTATCCTCCTACCTTAACTCCTTTAAAACTTAAATCAAACGCACCTCTTTAAAGAAGCCTATAACCTTCCTCCCTAACATGCTCAGCACTACTCTATCCCTACTGTACCTCATACAAACTTCAACCTTTAGATTGTAAGTCTGCGAGTTTCAATCCTGCAGGGTGCTTTAGGGAAAGCGCTATGGACACTGGATTCCAAGCTCAAAGACAGGGCCCTCCATTCTTTGCAATCTGTGAATCTTGAACTTGTCATTGCCTGTAACTAAACTTATGTATAGCACTACGGAATATGTTGGTGCGTTACAAATAAAAAATAATAATAAAAATAATAATAATAATAATAATAATAATAATAGTAATAATAATAATAATAATAATAATAATAAAGCTGGTCAGAGATTTGTAGAATTCTGTCAAGATAATTATCTGGTCCTAGCAAACACCCTCTTCCAACAGCCTCAGAGATGCCTCTACACATGGACATCACCAGATGGATAATATGGACATCAGATTGACTATATATTTTATAGCCAATGGAGGCACTCTATACACTCAAAAACAAGACCTGGAGATGACTGTGACTTAGACCATAAGCTCATAAAGTTCGGAATTAAACTGAATAAGAGAGAGCAAATCATAAGTTCAAGCAGATATGAAATAAATAATATCCCCTGAGAATATGTAGTGAAAGTAAATAATAGATTTAAGGGACTAGACATGGAAGATAGAATGCCTGAAGAACTTTTGAGGGAAGTTTGCATCATTATCCAGCAACAAACAATTTCCCCAAAAGAAAGAAAACTAAGAAGGCGAACTGGCTATCTATTGAGGCTTTGAAGCGCACCCTGGAAATGAGAAAAGGAAAAAGGTAGTGGAGATAGGAAAATATTTGTCTAACTGAATGCAGAATTCCAGAGGATAGCAAGAAGAGACAAGGAGACTCGAGAAAATTGAGAATATCAAAATAACTAAGTGCGTGTGATAAAATACAAAAATGGTAGTGACTTAACAGGAGCAGATTAGATAAAGAATAAGTGGCAGGAATTCACTGAAGATCTATGCAATAAAGATATGAACAGCAGTGATGGCCTCAATAGTTTGTCCAATGAGCTGGAGCCAGACATCTTGGAGAGCGAAGTGCGATGGGCCCTAGGTTGTCTTGCTGGATATAAGGCTATAGGAGGCGAACAATTAAAAATTCTACAAGATACTGTGAAAATCTTGCTTGCCTTAGGCCAACACATTTGGGAAACTCAACAATGCCCAATAGTAGGAAAAGGTCAGACTGCATCACAATCCCAAAAAGGAAGTGCCAAAGAGTGCTCCAATTATTGAACAATTGCACTCATAACGCATGCCAATGAGGTAATGCTTAAGATCCTGCAAGCCCAGCTCCAACAATATATGGACCAGGAACTACCAGATGTGCAAGCTGGGTTCTGCAGAGGAAGAGGCACAAGAGATCAAAATGCCAATGTCCATTGCATAATAGAGAAAGCAAGAGAGTTCCAGAAAAAAAACATTTACTTCTGCTTCCTAGACTATTCTAAAACCTTTGACTATGTGGATCATAATACAATGTGCAAGTTCTTAAAGAGATGGAAGTACCAGATCATCTCAACTGCCTCCTGAGGAACCTTTATGAGCACCAAGAAGTTACGATCAGAACCCAACATGAAGCAGAATAGTTCAAGAGCAGGAAAGGAGTACGACAAGGTTGTATAGTGTCACCTTATTTATTTAACGTATACAATGAGTACATCGTGCATAAGGACAGGCTGTATGAATCCAAAGCTGGAATCAATATTGCTGGAAGAAATATCAAGAACCTCAGATACACTGATGATACTATTTTGATGGCTGAAAACTAGGAGGAACTAAAGGACAAGTTTGTATATTATCACCTTATTTACTGAACTTATACGCAGAGTACATTATGCGTAATGCCCGGCTGGATTAATCCAAAGATAGAATCAATATTGCTGGATGAAATATCAACTAGCTCAGATACGTGGATCATAATGGCTGAAAATGAGATTGAACTGAACAACCTATTGATGACGGTGAAAGAAAGTGCAAAGGCGGGCCTCCTGCTCAGCGCTAAAAAAAATGAAGATCATGGCAAATAGCAATCTCAGTTTCTGGCAATTAGATGGGGAAGAAGTGGAGGCAGTGACATATTTTATTTTCCTGAGATGCAAGATCTCTTCAGACGTTGACTGCAGCCATGAAATTAAGCTAGTGAAAAGTAAAGATATTTCACTGTCAAGAAACGTCCTCATATATAGAATTATGGTATTCCCTGTAGTAACATACGGTTGTGAGAGATGGACTATAAGGAAGGCTGAGCACTGTAAAATGGATGCCTTTAAATTGTGGTGTTGGAGAAAACTACAAACAGTCCCTTGTATTGCAAGAACTTTCAATTAACCAATACTTCAGGAAATCAAGCCGATCTGTTCACTTTCAAGTATGATCATGAGGCTGATGTTCAAATATGTTGGCCATATCATGAGAAGACAGGATTCCCTAGAGAAAACTTTAATCTTGGCAAAGATTGAAGTCATTGAGGATCCTAGTCTAGTCTTCCCCAAGGGAATTCCTTTCCTGGGCCAGCACAAGATGGATATGACACCCCTAGGATTTGTTGTTCCCAGCCGATGGCTACTTTTGTCATATTCATGGTTTCCCCTGTTTGGACAGTCATTGATTTGGAGACCTTCACCCTCAGCAAATAACCCTTGTGTCTCTGTGTTTTAGGTATTGTGTGGCTAACCAATTGTTTTTTTTTTATCTACCTAACTTACTTATATAACCTTTTGCTACTCTGTTCTCAAAATACTTGAATTACTTTGACATTTTTGTTCTACCATGTAGATAAGTCCCCATATTTTTAAATAAAGTGAATTATCCATTTTAAAATTATGCAAGTGTCAGATATATGTTAAAGGGTGTAAAGGAGCTTTGTAAGCACCATGATTGCATCCCTGCTTTCCACAGATCCTTAAGAAATCACCCTTCCTGGGAAATGGAACACCAATTACCATCCTAAAGATCTTATAGAAAGCTAGTTGGTTTCACTACATGTTTTCTCACAAAAAAAAAATACTTTATTATTCTAAATGAAATGAAAAAAATATTAGTGCTGATGTGAAACACAACTTGGATGTTAAGAAAGTGGGACTACTACAGTGGCATGAAACATATTAACAAGTCAAATGTTCGTGCTTACGTCTTCCCCTCATACACATATCAGGTGCTCACCCACAGTCAAACTAGACAATATACTCAGCTGTCGGATTAAACAAGAACTGAAAACCCAGTTGTGATGAGAAACAAATGGCAGAAGTTCACATTGATGAGAAGCAATAACCACTATCCAATCAGATAGGGAATACTGATGCATAATGAGAGAAAGATTACAAAAAAGACTGGCAGAAGCAAGTTCAAAACCAGTAGCACAAAACTGGAGTTTTCTAGCAGTGAGGGAATACACCAATATTACAGAGTTTTACTTGCTAGGAAACAGAGGGATACCAGAAGTGTAGGAAAATACACAGGTACAAGAGATTTTCAAACAATCCTGTCTTACAGAGCAGTATACATAACCAACCTATGAAATAGACCAGTATCAGCAACATACTAAAGTGTGTGGAAACCAACAAGGCTAGCAGAGCTTATCGGCACACAGGCTTAGTTTCATGGACAATCCAGGCCAGGTTATGAGAACAAGGATAAATTATGGCAGTATAGCTTAGTCTCTGGTTTGGTATAAAGACAAGAAAGGTCCTAGATGTACATAAAGCATCTTGTGCAAACCAATTGACTACATATCAGTTAGAAAGCATGTTTTGGTTTATTATCAATTTTGCTTTATTTAAACTTCAAAGGGTAAGTTAATTAAATAATTACATTAATAGCTAATTTAATTGACAAAACAATATATGTGACATGGGTTCATACAAAGTATATGCATGAGTGTGTTAGTATAAATATCCAATAATCATCTATGAATATTAATATTCACCTTGCTAGATTGATAAATACTTTTGGGCTGAAAGCATAAACCTGGTTTATGAGTAGACAGTTTTTAACTATTTATTTGAAATATAAAAATGTGTGTGCCAATATGGCAAAAGAAAGAGTAACTCCAAATATCTGCTTTCCTTACCATAAGAAGAACATGTTGTCCCATTATAAAGTAGATTTCATAGATATTTTGAGTATAACCTGTTTATGAGATATTGCAATCTTTAAAAATGTACCATGAAACTTTGACACATGTTTATCCTGGGTCAAGACTATTATTCTAAGAAACTGTGTCTCTCTTTTTTGGAACATGTTTTATGACTCCAAGTAACATGGAGACCCTTTATATATTATTTATAGCATTTTACAGTATTTCTACTGAATTTCCAGTCATGCTAAATGCTGTAATATATTGAAGCGACAATAAGCAGGAAATTGAGCATGAAGCAAAGAACAATATGTACATATATATTTTAAGTTATCCTTCACTTCTAAGGACACATTTTCTATTGGGTGTGAAAACATTTGAATTGGCATAAAACCAAAATACTCCTATGGAAGAACTTTTTTTATTCTATTATATTAAAATACATCACAAGCTGCACAATGCTGTACTTTCTTTCTTATCCCTTTGGAAAGATACTATATCTGTTGAAAAGCTTTCAGGAGCCACTCAACAATCATAGAATTTTCTTGCTGTAATCACTGATCATTCATTTCCTCTTGTTGTCTATTAATCAAATCTAGGTAACATTTTTGAAATCCGTGGCAACCAGTAGAACTTTCCCTTTCATAAAAAGACTTTCAGAAAAATATATATATATATATTTTAGTTGTAAAATGTGTTTAGCTTCAGTCTTTGTTGAGACCATCAGGTGATATATACAATTCATTCATGCAAGCCTATATATTGCAAAGAGACTGAAAAAGGCATTACTTCTCCCTAAATAAAGATTGAAGCAACAACTAGGGCAGAAAAAAAAACCTTTTGACTTGATGGCAGCATTCTAAACATTTTTGAAAATATTTCTGTGGGCAGTCTTGCAAGTCAAGTATCATACAATTGCATAAGTGTTATTAATAAAAAAAACTGTTGAAATTATTATTAACACATTGTCAGTGGCGTAGCTAGAGCTTTTGCCACCAGGGCTCTCCCTGAGTTTATATTTTTAATTAAGTACAGTATATTACAGGGAGTTCTCCATTGTTAAGATATTTCTCAATTAAATTCCTTTATAACTAAATGGTTAAGTATATGTATGTATGTATGTATGTATGTGTGTATGTATGTATGTGTGTATATATAAATAAATATATATA